>APFE030736714.1:218629-309920 GCA_000404065.3 Pinus taeda
TTTCGGGTATCCAAGAGAACTGGTTATAGATCAAGGTAGTCAATTCACTTCCAATATGATTGAAGACCTACTCACACATCATAAAATCAAGCACAGGACTTCCACCCCTTACCATCCACAAGCCAATGGACAGGTGGAAGTCACTAACAAAGCTTTGGAAGGAATTCTGACCAAGGTACTGAGCAGCAATAGGAAAGATTGGGCAGATCGATTGGTTGAGGCCACCTAGGCCCACAACACCACATGGAAGACCACCACTGGGTTCACACCCTATGAACTGGTCTATGGGAAGAAAGCTTTGTTGTCAATAGAATTTGAGTACAATAAACAAAGGATGGCAGCTCAACTGGACCTAGACCTCAGCCATGCACAAAGGGAAAGGCTACTCCAACTCAATGGATTGGATGAACAAATATTGCAGGCCCTTCTCCACATAGAGGTAGTTCGACTTCAGAGAAAGATATGGCATGACAAAAATATCAAGGAGAAGTAATTCCAAGAAGGAGATTTGACACTGCTCTATGACTCAAGGTATAAATATTTCAAGGGCAAGTTGAGGACAAGATGGCTGGGACCCTACACTGTAGAAAAATGCAATGACAATAAATCAGTTCTGATTAGGACCATTGATGAGGAAGCCATCCCCATGCTTGTTAATGGGCATAGGTTGAAAATCTACAAGAAGCCCCTCTCCAAGTGATAATTCATTGAAGATCTGAGTAAAACAATGTTGGTAGTGGAGCAAGTCTTAGCCTCTACTCCACCCACTCATTGAAAAAAAGGAAAAATATTAAGGACTCAAGTGAAAACCTCTATGAGGGACTTGAGTCACACCATTAGGTTGAAAACCTCTTTTGAGGAGGCCTGGTGATGAAAAAAACAAAAAAAGGAAAGAGAATAAGATCCTGGGGTGAAAACCTTCCTTGGAGGTGCCCAGGGCAGGCAAGTAGGGTGAAAACCTCCTGGAGGCGCCCTAGTTGTCTTTTCAAAAAAAAAAGAAAACAAGAGAAAAAAGGAAGAGGAAATTGACTTTTAAAATGCATTGCAGGTTACAGATAGACCACAGGAAGAAAGGGGACATGCCACAAATCCTATTTCACATCCTCTATAATCTTCTCCATCATGTTTAACCTTTTTTCCCACCTCTCTGTGTTTTTTCTGAAGACTGTGCATCCTACAAGAGGCCCTGTAGAAATCATAGAGAGATCGAAATGGAGTTTAACAACAATTTGAGGAATTGGGGACTGTCCTGGAGAGCATGTAGGTGATTCTATAGTTATCCACCATCCTAACGCTCCGTCCCACACCCGCACCACCTCATTTCCATTGATTTCTTTCCTTCCTACAGAAAAAACACAGAAACTAGTTTTTAAAAAAATAAGGAAATAAAAAGAACAACACCTCCACAACTCACCTGCAGCTTACCAAATCCCTCTCCATTGCCATCAGAATCTGTAGTAGCATCCTCACAGCTCCCAGAACAAGCATCAGCTAAACATTTTAGAGGGAGAAGTAGTTACAGGAGCTCCTTTAGGATTTCCTGTAGCAGCTGATCCCCCTTAAAATCAAGCTCCAGCAGCAAAATAGGTGTAGCCATAGGAATGGAGGGGATGTTCGAAGCAAGATTCAACTAAAGGGAACTTGTACAAGACAAACGAGCCACCTATCAAGAAGCAAAAAAGCATAGTAGAAGGGATTCAGGCATGAAGCATGGAAATCCGAGCATGCAGGAGCAAAAGAGCTAAGCAGCACCGCAACACGAGCATTCGACCTACAGGTAAGTGTCTAAATCTCTCCTTTATTGCATCTGTATAATTCAAAAACTGCATGAATGAATGAAATGGTTGGGATTAAACCAAAAATGTGTCCAGTTAACTGGCCACCCTCATCCATCTTGACTGTGTTCATCCAGAGATCCGACACACGTGTGCCTAGTCAACTCACAAAAAATAAAAAAAGACAGGTAGTGGCAGGTGTATAAACTCCAATGCAAATGATGGGAAGTGATTGCGGGCATAAATCATGAGGAGTCATGATGACATAGCAATGGGGACCAACAGCTTGAATAATGGAAACATACCCTTTTTTCCACCTCACATCATTGTTCGAAATATCTTGATTAAACGTAAGTACTCCTCCTCGAACTTATTCACCACCTTTATTTCCATTTTATCATTGTCCCCGCAGCTCAGCAAGCTTTGTACCACCTCTGTAACTTCGAAACCATCGTTCTCTATGATTTTCAGCCCTCCTCCTCTTATCGATGTTCTGCAGAAGCATTATCAGGTTTTACAGAAGTAGTAATAGGTTCTACAAGAGAACCTACAGCCATTTCTACAGGAAGGCCAGTAAGCAATTTTATAGAAGAGAACACAGGGTTTTTGCTCAAATTCGGACTTGAAGAGGTAGGCTCGATACAAACCCACCTTGGATATTCATATATACAACGAGTGATGCAATTTTGGGAAAAAATTAAGCCTGAAAAAGAAGAGGAATTGCATTAAAAAAATTCAGCCTGTTTCTTACATCAAAAAACATAGTTTTTTATTTGTTTCCTGTTTCTGCAAAAATTGTTGTCTCCTTCTCCACCCGGGGTATTCCAAAATATTATAAACATAATGACAAGGGGATTCATGAGGAAATAGCCCATAAATTCAGTGAGGCTCCATGAAAATCCTGAGGTAGTAGCCATTTTTACCGAAGCCAATTGGATGCCATTTTTCGAAAAATTTTGAGCGTATGATGAAGAAGTGACTTAGGAGTTTACCCTTTCCTTGGTACCCCACTCAAGGACCTATTATCACCCCAAGAAACTCTCCTAGGTTGTATCTCAGAGATGCTTGGGAACATTACAAACTCAACAAAATGTTGGAAATGGATGAATGGAAGGTCTGATGCATATTCAAGCCAGATAACCACTTCTGCTATGCTTAACTCTAGACATGGGTGAACACCCCCAGACTACAAGGCTTTATACTACCAATCACTCAAAGTTTAAGGAATTAGTGAACATGGAGAATACTAACCACACCAGCAGATGCACAGGACCCGGTGATGGCCGACTGCAACCAGTAAAAGGTCTGCAAATCTATTTCCCAATGCACAGACAGGATGACAACTCTCTGGCATTAAGTAAACAGAAAACCTGCATAACATATTCAATGATACATACTAGATTCTAACACAGGGGTGGGATGACAGCCCCTCAAATGCTAAATATCAAGAGAACATGAATAAATGCATAACAGGCACAACCTAGAATCAGAGAAGAAGTAGAAAGTGAGCAATTAACAGCAAAAGAAGCTTATATTAGCTGAAAATGAAGACCAGATGCTGCAAGTATCAAAGTAGTTACAATTTCCAGAAGTTGAACCTTACATCAAAACCAAAACCATCAACCCTAATTGCATCTATTTTGTGGGTATATATAGAGGTTGATTACAAAATGTTCTACTATTCTATGCGTGGAGGGGTCATAATGGACCACTAACCACATTAACTCTGTGATATGGGTCTCTGCTACAATTTAACTGTGACAGCGAACAAAATTGATCTTTTCGGATGCTCTGCCATCCTTCTTGGGTAGGTGGAATGAAATATGGATGAAACTTCATGCTAGATAAATGCTTTAACTGCTTGAGGAATGTCCTTCTTGTTCTTAGGCCATTCTGCTTCTTGAATGCGGTTGTTGTGGATTAACTGCATAAGGTACTGATAGCCGATCACCATTGTCCTTCAGGTGCACGGCATGAAAAAAGTGTGTTGACTGCATGGCGGGTGAACACAGTGAACGGAAGAATAAGGCTGACCATCAGATTGCACAGATCAATGACAGAGACAAAATGACAGGGGCTATCAAGAAGGTGAGGTGGGAAACAATCGAGGGCCATTGGATCATAGGCGGATAGATCCAATGGCGATTGGGGTTGGAAGATGCACGAGCCTTAATGGTCGGGAAAGTGGTTTCAAGTGACGAGCGGTATTGATCGCACCGCTTATAGGAGGCAAGCAGTAAACATACACAGCCAAACGATCACGTTAGGAGGGCGACGCGTGTCAGATGGGATGCGGAGAAATCGCTTTCTCCGTGGGTTAACGCACGGGCGGTTTGTGGGACCAAGAGGTGAGAATGTCGTTGGATCAATGAACGGACAACAAAGATTGGTTTGTGGGGAAAGCTATGCAATATGGAAAACACACTATCAGAGGCGGACTTGCGGACTTGAAACTTTGTACACAGGAGCAGTGAGTAGTATCAGGTCTAGCACCCAATATTGCATCACTATAATGAAAAAGGCCTTGCCACCTTGAAAGCACTGATTGGGATGGTGCTACGGACCCGACGGAGTCATTTAACAGCAGTTTATAATCACATCACGTCTGATATGGGCAGTCGATAATCGGCAATTGGTGATGCTATGGTCATGACTTAAGCAAGACCTGCTGAAAACTCTGATTGCGACTTGCGACTGGGCCATGGACCCGATAGAGAAATTAACCATATTTAAGACTGAAGAAGGGGCATCATAATATCGCATCGGTGGGAGTCAAGGGGTTTGGGCCTTCACGCACACACATATGCGACTTACCAATTGTGATGAGGAAAGAAAGCGCAGAGTTATATGGTTAGGTCTTATGGAAGGCTAGACTTGCGCTTAAGGAATGGAGCCAAAAAGGGGCTTTGATGGATTTCGGAGGGATTTAAATGGGGAATGGAGAGGTTTTAGGACGAAAAACAGAGATTAGCGGGGCTATGGAGTATAAGGGATATGAAGGGGAAGGGAAGAAAAGACTACTACAATCTGCCTTTCTAAGCATAAACACATGCCCAAGCTGGTATTTGGTCTTCCAAATGCTGAAGTATATAGTAGAGCTAACGTGGCTCCTTCTGGGGATGAGATCCTCCTTATGAGGTCTCAAGAACCTGCAAATCAATGCCTTTCTGTTGAAAACCAATTATAAAAATTCCTAGCATTCCATTGGGCATGGAGTCTACTTTTCTTATACTAAAATGATAAAACAAAATATTTACAACTTTAAGGCCAAAAAACCTTAAACCACATAAATTTTTAGAAAACGCCCATTAATTGGGCCATCAAAAACTGCTTGTCCTCCCATACTTTTCAGTATGAAGGTGTTGTTCCCTTGGATTTGAGAAATGATGAAAGGCCCTGTCTAGAAAGCATCAAATTTCCCATGATTGCCTTTCCTCTCTTTCAGTGTATCCCATTTCAAAACCAAATCTCCAACCTGAAAATTATCTGATATTAGTCTTTCTATCAAAAGCTTCCTTGATCTTTTTCTGATGTGTTGTAGCCTTTTCAACTAGCTGTTCTCTAATCTGATGTAGCTCTGCTAAATCTGTGATCCTCTTTGCCATGTCTTCTTCTTCATTCTATTTTGGTTGCAGGAACTTTGCCACAGGGAGAGTAAGCTGAATCAGAAATACTGCTTATGTGCCATATACCAGCTTAAATGGGGAATTCCCTGTGGATCTCTTAATGGTCACTCTGTTAGCCCAAAGTGCATATTTGAGCTTAGAATCCAATTTCTTTTTGTTGTCATCCAATAGCTTCTTAATTATCCTTATTAAACTCTTGTTGGAAGATTCTGCTAGACCATTGCCTTGAGGGTAATATGAGGTGGAATGAACTAATTTAATACCCACTAAATCACACATTTCCACCAATTCCTTTGCCCTGAAGGCTGCTGCATTATCTGTGACTAATTTATGTGGACAACCAAACGTGGTAAAGATATTTTCAATTAAAAACTTCATGACCACATTATGATCAGCCTTCCTGGTAGGGATTGCTTCAATCCACTTAGTGAAGTAATCAGTGGCTACTAATATCCATCTGTGCTGGCCACTGGAAAAATGTGGATTGATCTCACTAATGAAATCCAAGCCCCACTGTTGAAAAGGTATTTTTGCATGTATTGGTTTTAAGGGCTGGGACTTCAACTGTTGTTTCCCTTCAAATCTTTGGCACCTATCACAGGATTTAACAAATGAAAATACATTAGAAAATAAAGTGGGCCAATAGTACCCAGCTCTGAGGATTATGTGAGCTGTAGTCTTCCAATAATGGTGTCCTCCACATGTGCTGGAATGAAACTGCTGCATAACTTCTGTTGATTGCTCTTTGTCCAGACACCTCAAAAGCATTCCAGAGGGATCCCTTCAATAGAGCAGATTTTCATTAATGTAATATTTTGTTGCTCTAAGCTTAATTGTTCTGGCTTGACTTTGAGTAAAGATGTGAGGGATTTCTAGCTTCAGCAAGAACTTAATCATTGCAGAATACTAATCACAAGAAGCTATATTTTCTGCCACTGACTACTTTCTCTCTGGTTCAACTACTTCCTCTCCTTCTGTTTGACCATTTTCTGAATTCAAGCACATGAATTTTATGTCCAATGTTCTGCAATTTTCTTCAGCTAATAGTCTGGCAAGACCCTGACTTCTGACAAGCTTGGTGGGCTTCAGTTCTATATTAAACTCAATTAATTTTGCAATCCATTTAGCCCTTCTTCCATCAGCATCGAGCTGTTTTAGGACATCTTTTATTGTAGCAGAGGGTACATATGCAATTATCTTGGAATGTAAAATATAGACTCTGAAAGCTTTCAAATATTTGATAAGAGCATATACTTGTTTCTCAATACTATCATACCTCAGCTCGGCATCCCTTAATGTTTTGCTAAAAAATGCCACTGGATGTTCTGAACCTTCTTCATCTGCTTGCAATAAAACAGCTGCAAGGGTGTCATTAGAGGCAAAAGAAAATATATGGAACTCCTTGCTGTAATATGGACTAATTAAAGTAGGAGCCTCCATAATAGCTTTTTTAATGGAATCAAATGATTTTCTTGTTGCTTCAACCCATTTTATCTCTGACCCCTTTTTTAACATAGAGGTAATATGCTTTACTCATTCTGCAAAATTTGGTATAAACCTCCTTACAAAGTTAATCTTGCCTAGAAATGACTGGATATCCTTCTTTGATCTCAGCACAGACAAGGTCTGTATTGATTTTACTCTTTCTGGGTCAATTTAGACACCTGCAGCAGAAACAATATGTCCTAACAACTTGCCTTCTTCTAAAGAAAATTGTGACTTTTTAGGATTAACTGAAATCCCAAACCTCCTACACTTCAGGAAAACTTTTTTCAAATGTTGCAAATGGTCTTGATGCCTGCTGGAGTATACTGTTATATAATCAAGGTAGATAAGGACAAATTTATCCTTCTCTCCCACAAATGCTATATCCATAGCTCTCTGAAAGGTGGCTCCAGCATTCATCAATCCAAAAGGCATCTTGGCATACACAAAAGTGCCCTAAGGAGTGGTGAATGTAGTCTTCTCCTGATCATCTAGATGCATAGAAACCTGATTAAAGCCTGAAAATCCATCCAGGAAAGACATCACTTTGGTTCCTGAGACTTTCGGCAGCAAATGCTCCATATTGGGTAGAGGATAGTTGTCTTTTTTAGAGCATTTTTTTAAGTTTCTGAAATCAATACAAAGTATGATTTCTCCACTTTTCTTCCTCACCACCACCAAATTGGCTACCCATTTTGAATATCTGAGAGGGACTATGATCTTGGCAGCCAACAACTTTTTAATTTCTTTTTCAATTAGAGGGAGGAGCAAGGGGTTTATAGGTCTCATCTTCTGCTTGAAAGGGATGGTGTCTTTCTCTAAATGGATTTTATGCTGTATAATCTTCTTATCATATGTTTTCAGGTCACTATATTCCCAAGTAAAAACATCAGCAAATTGCTTCATTAAATTGCAGTATTCTGAACTTTGGTCAACAGACAGATGAGTGGACAGATTTATGTATTTAGGCTGACCCGGACTCCCTATATCATGTTTACAAACTGCAGATTGGTCTTCTTTTTGGGCAGCCCTGTAAGGGACATCATTCTGGTCAAACAGTCTTTCTAAAGGAATTAAACCCTTAGGTATATGATTGCTGGGCAATTGGACAATGCTATCTTTGCCAATTTTATTTCTAAGCTTAGATTGGGGGCTTTCCTC
Source organism: Pinus taeda (assembly GCA_000404065.3). Classification (NCBI taxonomy): domain Eukaryota; kingdom Viridiplantae; phylum Streptophyta; class Pinopsida; order Pinales; family Pinaceae; genus Pinus; species Pinus taeda. Next base: position 226,677 of record APFE030736714.1, read on the forward strand.
CAAGGCTTCATTCTCTTGGTCAATTTGCATTTCAGAAAATTCATCAATGACTTGCAAGAACCGATTCACTTCATCATCATCTTAAAAAACTTTCCAATGCTGGACATTATCAGGCAAGGATGGTCTGTATTTCATTTGGACTTCATAAATTAGTCTAGGAGGCATGGGCGAGATTAACATGCTAGCGAACACAACAAGAGAATCATCAAGCTAATTTTTGGCTCTAAGAATGTATGAGATACAGAAATTATCAAAAGAATCTTTGAGTCTCTATACCTCATCTCTGTATGCTTTCAGCCTTGGGTGCTTTGCTTGAAATGTTCTGTTTACTTGCTGAATGATCAGATCAGCATCTCCAAACACCTTTATGTTCTTGATTCCTCTGTCTTTTGCTGCATTCAGGCCCAATATCAGAGCCTCATACTCTGCTATATTGTTAGTGACTTGGAAGGCCAACTTAAAATATAGTTGTGTGCTTTCTTGTTTTGGAGACACCAGCACCACCCCTGCTCCTGTAGTCTCCCTGGAACATGCTCCATCAAAGAAAATCTCCCAAACCTAACTTCCTTGCTCTTCCTCGGCCTGAACTATTTTTTTCTTGATCTGCATTGAGGCCTTATGAGATTCTTCTATTTGGATAATACATGCTCCAAAATCAGTGTCCACAGCATAAATAGGATGATTAGAAAGGTTCTTTTCATCACTGATGATGTATGCCAGTTGTGATTCTCTATATAGTCTCCTTCTTTCTCCTCCAAAGACTAGGACAGTGGCATAAGATAAATCATTCTATAATGTCCCACCTAATCTCTTAATCCATCCTCTGGACAACAGCATGCCAAACTTAGGAGGGACATATGCTACCACAATTTTCATCACCATACTCTTCATGGGCAGCTGAGTTAGGGTAATGGCTAAATCTTTGATTAGTCCCAAGCATTTCACTTTCCTTGAATCAAATGAGAATAGATCATGATAGGGTCTAGTGATATCAAGGCCTAACTCTTCCATGACAGCTTTTGGCATTAGATTGTGGCTAGCCCCTATGTCTAGCAGGAAATTGTGGAGGACTTTATCATGAATGGTCAAGGATACATAAAAAGATGGAGAATTATCATCAGCAAGTTCAGTCATTAGGTTGAGCACAACTGCAGGTTTATCATCTTGCAAATTGACAGAGTCGGTGGAGGTTTGTGTGGCTTTCAGCTCAAGAGCTTCAAGGATAGGTTTTCTGAACACTTCAATCTTTACAAGTTCTAAAAGAGACATAAATATCTTTAATTTCTGGACTTCTACTTCAAAGCTGAAAGGGGAAGGTGACTTGTCAGGACCCCTTACCTCTTGAACTGGAGCTTTGAGGATGACTGGATCAGCTGCTGGTCTTTTCTATTTGGTATTCTGTGACTCTATTTGAATAGCAGCTCTTTGGGCGGGATTCTCCTTGACATTATTTGCCTTTGACCTCAGGTTAAATCTTTGCTGCTCACCAGTCTGCAGAACAGCCTCTCTGTCCCACTCTTGACCATCTTGTTCCTACAGCAAAGATTCTTCATATTCAGCCAATGTCAAAAAGGCAGCATTGCCTTTATCTTCCATGCAATGTATTTCATCCTCATCTTCAATCTTTTCTTCCTCCATGACTACATTCTGAAAAGGAGCTTTAACTTTATGTTCTTCATTTGGATCTTTTCCCCTCTGCATTATTTGAAGCTGTTCATTTTCTCTTCTGAACGGATTTGAGTTTCTTGGAGCAAATGTGTTCTATTGCCTTGTCTTTCCTGAATTCTGCTCAATCTTCAGCTTAGATATCTCTGTTGCCAATGACTCTATCATTCTAGTCATTTTATCTAATTTAGGCTCTGAAGATGAAGCATAGGAAGAAGAAGCCTCACCTCTCTGCCTTCTTTTGTCAGCATGACTTTTGAGTTTTTCTGCAGCCATAATATTGGATTCTACTTCTAGAGTTGCATCTTACATATCAGCTAGAGTGGCACATCTTCTTTCTCTCAACAACAACCAAAAATCAGAGTCAAAAGCATTGGCATAAGTGATTTTGGCTGAGGTAGGAGTTGGCTTTACCTCAGCTGGTATTTTACTATACATCCTATTAAATCTTTTATTAAAATCAGGTAAAGGTTCCCCATTTTCTCTCTTCAGGTTACTAAACTCAGTATGGTAATACAACAAGTCCTTTTTATCTCCCCGGTGCTTCAAAAATGCATCATCTAAGGCTTCAATATCAGCAATAAATCTAGGGGTCAATTCTCTGAACCACTTTCTGGCCTCTCCATCAAGTCTCTAGACAAAAACTCTCATCCACACATCATTTTCACTAATATCTAAGTTATTAGCATAACTATAAAAAGCCTCCAGGTGTTCTTCAACAGTTACCCCATCTGTACCAGTGAACTTATGCATGTATTTTTGGTACTCTCCTGCAGGCATAACATTTAAAGGAACAGGCAAGACCAAGGGTCCATATCTAGTAGCAACAATTCTTTCCATCCTCGTGGGTGATTGCTGGCCTGCCATGACTAGGGTATGTGGAAGTATTCTGGTAGATTGAATAGTGGGAAACAATGGAGTGGATGGCAAAGACAAAGGGATATTATGGGCTGTATGGGAAGCTTTCTTTGGACTAAAATCCAAAGGGGAACTAAAAGCACAAGGAGCTGTATGAATCTTTGAAGCAATTTTTTCACTAGCAACACTAGGCTCTATATCTTCAAATGATACATTCTCAACTATAGCCTCTTCTTGCAGAGATACATAAGATTTCTTAGGCTTACCTGATCCTGATGCTCCTTTCTGCGGAGTTTTCTTCACTTTTATAATCTTATCAAGGTCAAGCACCGGTTCAGCTGGTGATTTCTGAAGGTTTCTTAGAGTATGTCTCACAAACTGAGCCAGAACTTCAATGTGGAGTCGCCAAAGGTTGGTCTTCCTCCAGAGGAGTCACCAGATAAATGATTACAACCAGAAATGTGCCCAGACTTTTTCTATCATCAAAATCTAGAATTGTGTCGTCTCCCAGGGAAGTTGAGCTTCAATCTCCTCTCCCCGGCAACAGCGCTAATTAATGTTATCACTCCAAGAAACTCTCCTAGGTTGTATCTCGGAGATGCTCAGGAACATTACAAACTCAACAAAATGTTGGAAATGGATGAATAGAAGGTCTGATGCATATTCAAGCTAGATAACCACTTCTACTATGCTTAACTCTATACATGGGTGAACACCCCCAAACTACAAGGCTTTATACTACCAATCACTCACAGTTTAAGGAATTAGTGAACATGGAGAATACTGACCACACCAGCATATGCACAGGACCCTGTGATGGCTGGTTGCAACTAGTAAAAGGTCCAAATCTATTTCCCAATGCACAGACAGGATGACATCTCTCTGGCATTAAGTAAACAGAAGACCTACATAACACATTCAATGCTACATACTAGATTCTAACACAGAGGTGGGATGACAGCCCCTCAAATGCTAAATATCAAGAGCACATGAATAAATGCATAACAGGCACAACTTAGAATCAGAGAAGTGGAAAGTGAGCAATTAACAGCAAAAGAAGCTTGTATTAGCTGGAAATGAAAACCAGACACTGCAAGTATCAAAGTAGTTACAGTCTCCAGAAGTTGAACCTTACATCAAAACCAAAACCATCAACCTTGATTACATCTATTTTGTGGGTATATATAGAGGTGATTACAAAATGTTATGCTATTCTATGCGTGGAGGGGTGATAATGGACCACTAACCACATTAACTCTGTGATATGGATCTCTGCTACAATTTAACTGTGACAACGAACAAAATTGATCATTTCGGATGCTCTGTTGTCCTTCTCGGGTAGGTGGAATGAAATATGGATGAAACTTCATGCTAGATAAATGCTTTAATTGCTCAAGGAATGTCCTTCTTGTTCTTAGGCCATTCTTCTGCTTGAATGCGGTTGTTGTGGATTAATTGCATAAGGTACTGGTAGCTGATTGTCATTGTCCTTCAGGTGCATGGCATGAACAGAGTGTGTTGACTACATGGAGGGTGAACACAGTGAACGGAAGAATGAGGCTGACTGTCAGATTGCACAGATCAATGGCAGAGACAACATGACAGGGGCTATCAAGAAGGTGAGGTGGGAAATGATCGAGGGCCGTTGGATCACAGGCAGATAGATCCAATGGCGATCGAGGGCAAAAGATGCACGAGGCTTAACGGTCAGGAAACTGGTTTCAAGTGATGGGCAGTATTGATAGTACCACTTATAGGAGGCAAGCGGTAAACGTACACAGCCAAGCGATCATGTTAGGAGGGCGACGCGTGGCGGATGGGACACGGAGAAACCACTTTCCCCATCGGTTAACGCGCGAGCGGTTCGTGGAACCAGGAGGCGCGAATGTCGTTGGATCAATGAATGGATGGCAGGGATTGGTTTGTGGGGAAAGCTATGCAATATGGAAAACACACTATCGGAGGCGGACTTGTGGACTTGAAACTTTGTACACAGGAGCAGTGAGTAGTATCGGGTCTGGCACCCAATATCGCATCGCTATAATGAAAAAGGCCTTGCCACCTTGAAAGCACCGATTTCGATGGTGCTACAAACCCGACGGAATCATTTAACAGCAGTTTATAATCACATCACATATGATATGGGCAGTCGGTAATCGGCGATCAACGATGCTATGGTCATGACTTAAGCGAGACCTGCTGAAAACTCCGATTGTGACTTGCGACTGGGCCACGGACCTGATAAAGAAATTAACCATATTTAAGACTGAAGAAGGGTTATCGCAATATCACATCGGTGGGAGTCAAGGGGTTTGGACCTTCACGGACACACACATATGTGACTTGCCGATTGCGATGAGGAAAGAAAGTGCAGAGTTATATGGTTAGGTCTTATGGAAGGCTTGACTTGCGCTTAAGGACTGGGGCCAAAAAGGGGCTTTGATGATTTCAGAGGGATTTAAACGGGGAATGGAGAGGTTTTAGGATGAAATACAGAGATTAGTGGGGCTATGGAGTATAAGGGACATGAAGGGGAAGGGAAGAAAAGACTATTGCGATCTGCCTTTCTGAGCATAAACACATGGCCAAGCTGGTATTTCGTCTTCCAAATGCTGAAGTATATAGCCGAGCTAATAGGACCCATGCCACTATTACCTTTAGAGGTCTCACCATGGAAATCACCCTAGAGTTTATCAGTAGGGTTACCCACTTGGACTACCCTGGAGCAAAGATGAAAAGCCACTGGGTCAAGTTGCCAAGAAAACCTTCTTCCAACCAAATGAACACCCTGTAGAGGACAAAAATGGCATCAGAAGAACAAGCATACCTTACCCTTGGGATGATATCAGTTACCAAATTATCAAGTACATTTCCTATGAAGGGAGGTGTAACATAGTTTATGGTTACCATTTCAAACTTTTGCATTCGCTGAGATATGGCATGGATACTCCCACACCCCAAAAACTCAGTATTCCCTATTTTCTCCTACAGTCCCTTATAGATTCCAGCATTAAATTGAAGGTATGAGGTCCAGATCAATGACTAATTAAACTGCTGGTGGAAGAATCCCTCCACACCTTCACAATCCCCATAGCCTGGGAGATCTTCATAAATATGACAACAGAAGATGATATAAAAGATTTCACATATGACCTCAATCCTTCTGAAAGCAAAGGGGAAGAGAAAAAAGGGGAAGATGAGGAGGAAACCAAAACAGAGTAAGAAGACATCAAAACAGAGAAGGAAGAACCTGAAACAGGAAAGAAAAAGACTAAAGCAGAGAAGAAAAAGACCAAAATGGAGAAGGAAGAACTTAAAACAGAGAAGAAAAAGACTCAAGTAGAAAAGAAAGAAACTCAACAGGATGAGAAGGAAACCAAAATAGAGCTAGAGGAGACAAAGCTATCAGAGGCAGAAAAGACAAAAGAAGAGGAAAAAGGGGCAAAGAAGATAGAAGTGTCTCCTAAGACACTATAAAGGGAGGCAATAGCTATTCTTGTTTCCCTCAGCACCCTGGTTAAACCCAAATAAAAGAGGAAAAGGAAACCATCAACGTATTTCAAGGCTCAAGAAAGCACAAGAACAAAAACAGGGAAGCCACAACCATCCTCAAAAGAGCCTATCATCATTGAAGATTCCCCTACTGTCAAAAGGTAAGAATCTCCCTCCAAAACCCCCATCACTTATGAAAGAGGCAGCCCTAGGTCTTCCACTTGGAAGGAAGGAATAAAACTACAGGACTCAAAGACAGTCCTACAGGAGGCACAGACTGCACTACAGGAGACCCTAACAAAGCCACAGGAGACTGAAAAACTTGAGAAAAGGGCAAAGGAGCAGACCAAGGGGAAGGATGAGCCAGCAGAGACACGAGAACCTAACCCCCAGCCTAGTTTGGGCTCTTATTACAATCTTCTTGAAGGGGGGGAATTATTCCACAGAATTTTGCAGTCCCACTTTTCTTTGAACTGGAAAAGGAAAGGATAAGGAGCCATAGATGGATGCAGATCCCCAAGTCCAAAGGGGTGGAAGGCATTGGCCACATGGAGAGAAAGCTGAGAGAAATGGGTAAGGAATTGAGCACTGTAAGACATACAGAAGCAATCAAAATATCTCACTTGGCAGTAGAGAATGAAATGTTAAGAAAACAACTCCAAGAAAGGGAAACCCAATTAGCATGCATGGTTAGCTAGTCTATGGAGGCACTACAGTGCAGACAACCAACCAAATCACATGGAGTATACCTCAAAGACCAGTGGCTATAGTTTCAGATCAAGACCTTGGCACAGAGAGGCACCATGCCTTTTTAGGATTACATACAATTCATGGACCTATATGACCACAATTCAGCAGAAGACAAGGCAAAGATAGCAAATTTATATTTGCATAACATAGCCCTAACTGATATGAACCTATGGGACCCTAATGCTAGGTTAGGTGAGTTGGGTTAGCTATTATGCCATGAAGTCTAATGTGTGCTTTATGCAGAATTTTGGTCAATTTTAAGACAAAGTCAAAGGTTTAATGAGCATTTGGTAGCCAATATTCAAGGGAAATAAGGAAGAGGATTTGTAGGAGGGTTTTCCCCTCATTTATGACTCCCTACTTTGAATCCTCCTTCAGAAGGCTCGAAGCACAAGCAGCCACATCAATGCATCAAAGGGGTAGCCGAGAAAGTGAAGAATAACTGTTGTCTATCTCAAGCCTTGGGAGCCAAGCCTCCTTGATTTTAGGAGAGTTGTTGGGATCTCTAGTTGTATAAATAGAGAGGCCTAGGGCCTCATTAGGTTGTTGAATTTTAGTCAAATTTTCGCACTATTGTTGCAGCTTTTGTTTAGCTCATTTTCGAGCTTACTTTTGTGGACAGTTTTATGTAATGTGACTATTATTTTGATAATGAAGATGAGGTCTTTTTTGAGCCAACACTGAGTTCTCTCAAAGGGCTGAAGCTCTTGGGTTAGGGCCCAAACCAAGCTGCCCAACACCTCTTGTTTTGTATTTATATGTTTTGTTTCAGTTTATGAATTAGTTGTTGTTAGATAGATTTCTTCCTTGGTTAGAATAGGTTGTTTTTGGTGATTTGCATAGTTGTTTCCATTTCAGTTTGCTGGAGTAAGTTAAATAGTGTTAGGAGAAAGATACAAAAATGCCATAAATAGAGCCTTGACCTCCTTTCCTCCCTTTGGGACCATGATCTGAGGTCAAGACCCTCTTGCTACCCCAAAAACATGGTTTTGCCTTCTCCATGCAATTTCTGGTGTTATAGTTTGATTTAGAAGTTAATGCTTTGCTTCAGATCCATTTGCATACTCATTTCTATTTTTGCAATAAATCTCTTTACATGCTTTCATTTCCAAATAGCATTGTTCAACATTTTATTTTCCTAGATCATAATATAGGTTAACATGAGATATAGTTCTACTTTTTTGGTGCAGCTAGTTTCTTTGCTTGCTCAGTTTCAGAGTTTAATTTGCAGCTCTCTTGCAGTACATCTCTACTCATAATAAGTCAATAAATTAGCCATCACCAACTCTCTTTTCTACATGTTCCACAGGTCATTCATAGCCCCTCATAAATATGCACTAATTTTCTGCACTTTTCTCATAAACTTTCCTCTCATCTCTTGAACAAGTCCACCCATCATTCTCTTCCCTAATCCCCCTTGATGTACCTCAGACACCTTAACACATCCCTCTAGTCTTCAGCTACCCTTTCCCACCATTTTTCCACCTTTAAGACCTCTAAAATAGCCCTCAGCATCCTCCTGTAGATCCACCTATAGATCCCTTGCAATGTCCTGTAAAATTTCCTGTAGGTGACTTTTTGAAATCTGATTGCAAGGAAAGCCTCCAGAAGATTGCCAGAGGCCTCCTAGGACCCCTCCACACCTTCCTACACCTCTGTAAATTCCAAAATCACCCTCCATCACCACCTAATCATTGCCACATCCACAAATAGATAAATTACATGCATGAGAATTTCACATAAAATACATAAAATTCTAAAACGATGTTTTTTTCTCATTTCCTTCTAGAAATAGCTTGAATAGATGTTGTTTACTTCCTAAGTAGCTAATGGCATTCATTTTATGGTTTTTCATCTCTCTTTCTGCAAAACAAGGGTTAGTTGGTTAATCAGGGTTTGCTAGGGTTGCTTTACATTTCAATGTTCTTTCTCTTTCTACAAGTAGAATAACCTCTCTAGAGTAAGCTTTTCTTTCTTTCATCACATATAAAGCTTATTTTGGAATCATTAGAAGTTGGCTTGAGCTCCTATTGATCTTGCGCCAGCTGACCAAGTGATAGCCTGCAGTAAGAACTAGTACTTGTTCATATAATACCGTCGCTTCCAAGTTTGTTACAAACTATTGAGTTGATAAAAGTAAAGTAGGAAGCCCAGGAGTTACAACATTATTGCTGCAATACTAGTGCTCACCAAGTATATTGCATTATCAAGCGATCTACAGTGGGAAAGTTCTACATGGTATCAGAGCGAGGTTTTGTAGAAAAAGTTCTACAAGGTATCAAAGCAAAGGTGATCAAAGCGGAGAACAATATACTACAGGAGATTTCAAAGTTTTGAGTTTTGGGCCGCGAGTTTTTAGAGAAGATCTGAAAATTTTTGTGGAAAATTTTCAGAAACAAATAGCAAATCTAGATTCCTTGCAGAAAAGGACCCAAATTCAAAGAAAAAAAGTGGCTGAATCAGAGTTCGGATGAGGGAGATATCGCTGATTTAAAATAAGCTCTTTTTCTAGAAAATTTCATGACGACAGGAAATATGAAACAGATTGGTGTGCTATCCAAGAACCTGTATGCACTTGAGGTACAAGATGCATCCAAAGCCTTGAGGAGAAAGGAAAAGGTTAGATACTTGGTCGTTGAGAGGTAGAGTACATTACCTCTCAACATGCAGCGCCAGAAGAAGTCTCAGACAATTGTGGAGGAGCCACAATTGGTGAAGCAACTTCAGGAGGTTTTGGAGTAGCCACAACTAGGAAAGCTGAGAGGAGATAGAGTGGAGGCATCCACTCATGCAAATACCTCCAGTAGGGATAAATTTCAAGCTAGGTGGGCAGAGGGATCACATGCATCCAGACCTCCAGGTAGGAGGTGGGACAATGTGGAGTGATCGTCCTAAGAAGACTGTAATAGGGGTTGGATCATTGAGGTACCCAACCTCTTTGATTAGACCCTGCTATGGGAGCCCCGATGAGGAGTAGTAGGACTGGTTGAGTGGGTATAGACAGATGCGTATGGAGCAACAGAGAGAGCTACAGTGCAGGAGTCCCAAGACTGTGTAGAGCTAGTAGGCTACAACAATGCGAGAGGCACAGGAGTGTTGCACCAGTGCAGGATGGCATAAAGAGGTATGAAACGGTGCGAGATGCATGGAGTGTTGTAGTAGCTTAGAGGTCAAAGAGGGAGCACTTGTCAGCAGCAGGTAGAGCTTCAACATCAGAGTATGTTTCTAGCCCAACAGAGAGATCAATTGGGAGTTTGTTTTTGTTTCTAGAGTTGCTGGAGCAACCACACTTGGGAGAAGTGTTGCATGCAAAACATTCCAAAGGTATAGGATCAGGTTCGAATTGAATTCCTTTCTTGTTGAGAGGGGGTGTTGAAAATAGCAACAAGAAAAGCTAAAAATAGAAGTGCTAAAAATAGCATTGTATTTTTAGCAATTTAGGATGGATTCCTATTTTAGTCAGTCCCTGAACTAAATATAGGAAGTAAAAATCAAATTTGAACTTAACAACTGTTTGAAAATAAATAAATTAATTCATCATGAGTTCATTAGTTGTGAAAAATGAAACATGAAGTCTATATGAGGACATGCAACAGTTTCTCCATTAATTGAGGAATTTACCCATCAATTGAAGAGATAAGGATGAGTTCTAATTTGAGTTGTAATTAGTTGGCTCAATTAACTGAGTCAAGTCTAGTTAGATTGATTTAAACAGTTTGTTTAAATTAATGTGAGTTTAGTTAGTTAATGCATGCTTGCATTTAACTGTTGCACTTCAGATAACTAAATATTCACTCATGAATAACTCATGCATGTCAGTTCAGATAGAGACTGAGTTGAGATCACAGGAGGGACAGTATACTATCAGTTGGATGGATTTTTCCTATAAAGGAAGATCATCCATGGAGAAGGATTTATCTCCTTCAGGATTGCGCAATTGGATTAGAGGTTAGTGAGTGTGTGAAGAGGCCAATTCACACAAGTGGTTGCATTGGACCCCAAGGAAAATTGCGCAAAAGAAATAGGAGGCTTGGAGGGTAGGGGAGAAGGTTTGAGAGAGGCCTTTGACTATCTATGAGTAGCAGAGGGATTGCAGAGAGAGCAGGATAGCTTTTGAGTTGATTCTTTTTGTAATCCGGATTCCACTTGTATGTTAATACAGAGTTGTGGTTTTAGGCTGAGGCTTTCCCTGGGTTATTTCTTCTATGTTATGTGTGATTGATTTCTTCTTATCAGTTATATGTGTTCTTATTGATGTTGCTCAATTCAATTAAGCTTCCGCATAATTGTTTGTAGAAGTGGATCAATTATTTTGCTTTAGTATATTGCATTATCAGGTGATCTACAGTGGGAATTTCTACATAATTATAACTTAATTCTATGTTGTTATTTGTTTTTCATAGATGTAGATTGAAGCTTATATGTCATCTATTTGACAAAATTTGTAAATGAAATTCCTGGAATCAAAATATTTGCTATTATTTCTTAAAATGCAAATATGCATGGTTTCATAGTGATTCAAGGAAACATTAGGGGGTATTTGCGCTAATAGGACTTGTAACCCTATATATGATCCCAAAAAAACACTTTTTAGAAACCAGATCGTAAATCTAGGTGATTTTTTAGATTGTTGTTGTCAATTATGTGCGTCTGTTATCAATTTTTGATGAAAGACTAATATTACTATTCCCCGTTTTAAAATGCCAACATTTGAAGTTCAATTTATGAATTTTATGAGATAAATAGGTTGAAGCAAGATCAAGTGTTTGACAAAATTCCTTAATGGATTTTGATTGCATGCTTGCAAAAGTCTTTATTAAAAGGCCTCAATGGCTGTAGATTGCATGTTTGCAAAGTGTTTGTCAAAAGGCCTAAATGGTTGTAGTTTTTTTGCATATAAATTGTTAGTGTAAAAGTCTTACTTACTGTAGTTTTCATGTACTAGAAATTTATAACAATACTATTTAATGTGTGTAGCTTCCTATGTCTGCATATTTTTGGTATGAATGTGAAAATGAATTTAATAATTTGCTAAAGTATGAATAGAGAATATGATAGTTGCTAATTTTATTATCTAAAGCTTTCATAAAAAAGGAGGGGGGGGGTGTGGTGGGAGAGGAGGAGCGGGAGGGGGGGTGGTTTGTTGTTGGAAACAATTTTACGACTAATTCTATAGGATTTTGTGCAAATGAGCATAATAAGTTTTGTCTGAGCTACATGTTTTCATGGGTGGATTCTTGTGCTTCAATGACAATAGAAAAAAACTACTTGTGCCCAAATTGTGCAAGTCCATTGTTTTACTTGGAACTTTTTGAAGAATAATATGCTTATGAATTGGTAACAGTAGTTTCTCTTGCTGCAACATTCATTATACAATTCTCATGATTGAAGCATTGGCTTAGTAATTTAGGTTGGAATTTAAATAAATGAATTTGGAAATGTCGTTGGTTCAATATATTTTGTTATTCCATTTCATAAACATATCAAATTTATTGGCTTTACTGGTGAAGAGAGGCATATTCTTCCCTCAGTTACCTTGATATAGGTAGGTTAATACACATATACTTATACATGAATTTCGTAATAGAAGCATTATTCTTTTGTGGTTATGATATTAAAAGTCAATAAGTGGAGCTTATTTAGCATGATCTAGGAAATCAAATAGGTTGATCTAGCTTAATGGTCCCACGTGGCATTATGGTGGAATTTATTTCCAGTCTTACTTAGAGCTCATGTAGAAGTATTGAAAGAGCACATGCTATCATCTTTTAAACTTGAGAGGAAATGTTTTGGAATTGGTTTTAAGGGAAAGTTATCCCTAACTTATTATGTGATATTATTATATTGAAATAGATGAAGGAACATTATTACATGATAACTAAGTTAGTAATGTTACGACAAAAAAATGAGTATTAGTGATTAATGTGACCTCTACTTCTCTATATTATTGATGGTTGGTAAGGTGGGACCTTACTTATGGTATCAGATCCAACTACAACACTAAGGCCTAGTGGGCCAACATGCTTGCTTGTAGGTTGATGATGTACGAATGTTGATTTTTCATGCATGTTGAATTATTGTGTATGTTGACTTTGAAGCATATTGGGTGCATAAGGGATATTATTATTATTTAGAAACTCATGAAAGAAGTATTAAAAGAGCACATGCTATCATCTTTTAAACTTGAGAGGAAATATGTTTTGGAATTGGCTTTAAGGGAAAGTTATCCCTGACTTCTTATGTGATATTATTATATTGAAATAGATGAAGGAACATTATTACATGAAAACTAAGTTAGTAATGTTACGACAAAAAAATGAGTATTAGTGATTAATGTGACCACTACTTCTCTATATTATTGATGGTTGGTAAGTTGAGACCTTACATATGGTATCAGATCCAAGTACAACACTAGGGCCTAATGGGCCAACATGCTTGCTTGTAGGTTGATGATGTACGAATGTTGATTTTTCATGCATGTTGAATTATTGTGTATGTTGACTTTGAAGCATATTGGTTGCATAAGGGATATTATTATTATTTAGAAACTCATGAAATAAAATTAATTCTTTCTTCTATTCCTTTATATTTTTATTAAGACAAATTATTAGAAATATGATAAAGGACTTAAAGACATGCTGGGAAAATATGTGCTTGAAAATTTGGGGATTAAACCCAGGCATGTGAATGACTTGATTTTCAATGGGTGAGTGAGATATGTGGAGTGCATGCATGGTTACGTATATGTTTAATGCATCATTATCAATGTGATATGGGCCTACTATCCACCTTTACTAGCTGAAATTGTATCTACCAAGAAAAATATTGGCCTAATCTAAACTGCAGTATGATGACTTTGGTGTGTATTCTTTGGCAATGTGTAACAAGTGTAAGGTTGAGATTCAATTAACATGATGACTAAGTTCATCATGTTAATTTTGAATCTTTTCTTATCTACACTAATGGACTTAACAAAAGTTAACTTGAAGGATGTCACTTTTAATTGTGAATGTAGATTCACAAGTAATGTATGTGCATTAATTTGATGTGTTAAAATATGATTTGGGATGCATTCTTAATGATTAAGAATGAAATTCCTATGATTTCCTTGATATGATTTTTGTGTAGTTTGAGTTGGAATTATGCATTAAATCACTTCAAATTACTCAAATACTAGGTTGTGGTATGACCTTCCTAATAAACAAGAAACTTAAATGCCTGGTGCATGAAGGGTTGCAGAAGCCATTTTAAGGAACACTTGAAGGTTATGTTTTCCTTAAGTTATGTATGGATGTGGATTCCATAATAGCATATATCCATGAGCTAATGTATGGGTTTTGAATCTATACTATCCTATATCTATGAGCTAATGTATGGGTGTGGAATCCATACTAACATATATCTATGAGCTAAGTAATGATGTAAGGTATGGGTATGGAATCCATACTAACATATATCTATGAGCTAAGTAATTATTATGGTTAGAATGAACAAATTATTTTGATGAAATCTCATAGACATGATTAGGGAGGATTGATTATGTGTAATTAAAGTTAAATGTATAGAAGTTCATAACATGAATTTTCCTGAGATTTAAATCCATCATTTTCTTTTTTTATTACAAATGAAGATACTAAGATCAATATTGTGAACACCATTAGGTGGTTTAGAATGTTTGGAATAACTGATTTTGATATATGGAGCAAGTGTGAACTAGGTATTTATCCTCTAGTATTGTAATTATTTTGTATGTGTTGGATTTAAGTAGAGTAGTTAGTAGTTCTGCAAAAAGTTGTAATCTTTTGAGAGGTAGTAAAAGAAAGAAAAAAATTGTGTCTTGAACTTCAAATTTTGATTTTTCCTAAAGAGTAAACATCCAGTAAAAAGTTTAGGATGAATTTGATTGCAAGGGTGTCTTATGGAATGGAAAAGGGAAACTTGGATCGAGAAGACATAAATCAAGTGGGATGTAAGAGAGGGTTATATGTATGACATGTTTTGTTGCATAGTTTCAATGGAAATTGTATGTGGATGATTTGATGCTTCTTGTATGCAAATTTGATTGTGAGATGGGATGGACCATTATTGTTATTTATACAACTAATGTGGGATTTTTTTGTGAGTTGGAAAGCTCATTTTTCCTATAGAAACCTAAGAAAATGACACATGATATATTATTGAATTCTTAATGCAATAGATAAGGAAAAGACAATCATTTGTAATATGAGATCTTTTTAATATCATTTAAAAATAATAGTATCTAGATATAATATGCTTGGTTAGATGATTGTTTGATATATCATGTATTGTAGTGTATGTTAAAATCTATTTAGTATGGCATAACTATATATGGTACTTGATTAATAATGGTATTTTTGGTCTTCATGGGAACCTAATTGGATTTTTAGAAAGATATATATATCTATATATATATTTATATATATTATAATATATATAAGAAAACTTTGGGCCAAGTTTAATCCAGAGGGTGAGTATGTAGTGTCCCACCTTGGCAAGGTTAGTTTTGTGACACTTAGAGAGGGTGATTTTGATGTAATGATATAAGATTATGCATGACAGACTTATGTACATGCTTATATTCTATAGACCTAGTTTGGATCACCTGGTTGTTGTGTGCTCATGATAATATCTATGGTAGTGTGTGTAAGAACTAATTTTGGTTACAATCATATTATCGTCGTTTTCTCTTTTGGTATCCTAGTTTGGACACAGGTGTATGACATGGATGGTCATCCGACATTGAGACACATGCATCCATGGATGATCATGGTTATGTGAATTGTGATTTATGGATGATACATGATTTGTAATGATTATATATTCTTAATCGTGTATTGAGCTGGATGTGACATGGGATGTGGTTATTTGCAAACAAGGATGCTAAAATTATAAATGATCTAGGTGGATATTGGTGGCCACCCGCCTATTCCACTTGGACCCCCACCATTGTTTCCTTTTAGTTTCCTTAATTGTAGCATAACTCACTATTTTTGGCATCTTTTCGCATCCTAAACTTCTAGAGTCATTTTGAGGGACTAAAAGACGTTTTTAGGGAAAACAAAGAGACTAGAAAAATCCCAAACCAATTCACTCATTCGTTTCCGACTTCCTCTTCAACATATTTGAAATGAGATATTATGATAGAAAAACGAAGATCACAAGCCAAAGTTACGACCCTAGGCAGTTGATGTACCAATTTACCCAAATGGAGCCCACAATTTTGGCGCTTCATCTCCTAGGGTTAGGTTTTTGGATGTTTAGGGTTTTCTATTATTTCTGAATAATAAATGGGCCTTTGAGCCTCATTCTAACACAGTTCAGAGGCATGTAGATGCCACATCTCTTCTCAGAGTTAAGCTACCATCACCAAGCTAGTTTATTTCCATTTTTGTTTGTAATAATATTTCAGTTCTTTGATATTAATGAAATGAAGTTTTATTTCTACTACATCTGTGTATTTATATGTATATATGTATTTTGTTTTGTTCTTGCATAAGTCTAGATCAATAGTATAATAGTGGTATTCTCTTTCTCTTTTTTTATTTGCATGTCCCCAACGAGGTCAGGGTATAAGGACTTAGCGCTCGAACTGGTTGAAACTTTACAAGACCAGCCTTACAAACCCTGATGACCTCCCATGGTGGAAGAAAACAAAGACAAGGGGTCAAGAGATCCTTCCAAAATATTGCTCGAGGAAGCCCTCGAGCAACAAAAGAATGCGATGAAGGATAATTTTTCCCAGATCCTCCAACGACTACCCACATGCAACGCATCTTCATCCAAGGGCCACTATGTAGGTGCCACTCCTTTTAAGGTAAAAGTTAACTTTGACATTCCCATATTTGAAGGATAAATAGATGTAGACGCCATAGGTAGATGGTTAAATCTATTAGAAGGATATTTTTCAGTTCATTACTTTTCCAATCGGGAAAATATTACTTTTGCGCTCCTCAAAGTCGCCCCACATGTCAAGGACTGGTGGGAAACCTACTGTGAAAAAAGACGAGAGGGAATCCTCATTGTTTTCAGTTGCACCCACTTGGAATTTTTTTCGAGACACCATCAAGGAACAATATTACCCTGTAAGGAGCTATGAAGATAAATACATAAAGTGGACCACACTGCGGTTGGGAAGGGACCAAGATGTGTTAGAGTTCACAAATGTTTTCCCTACCCTTTACATGAAGTTGGGTATCAAGGATTCTGAGCAGCATTTGGTACTCAAGTACCACAGTTGTCTACAAGAGTACATCAAGGAGGAGATGGAGTTCCTAGACATCTCCTCACTTGGCACCACCTATCGATACACTATCAATATCGAGCATAAATTTAAATAGAAGAAGTGAGACTTCGGATCTACAAATATGAAGCATGGGAAAGGAGGCACCAAACAGAAAAACAAAGGAAAACACCAAGGTAGGGTGACCTAGGATAACCTGTCAAAGCCATAAGAAAAGAACAACACCACGAAGACAAAGAAGGACACAGGGAAATGGTGTGAGTTCCATAAAATCCCCACTCACAACACAAGTGAGTGTCGATCCAAGCAGTCACTGGTGGTTGAGTTGAAGATTTTTGAATTAGATGCATGTTTTGACTCTGACTTAGAAACAGAATATGGGAATGACAAAGGGAAGTAGATTATCGATGTAGATCCCAATGCCATTGTTTCCACCACCAACATCTAGAATAATGAGCCAGAAGATCCAAAGGAGGGGGAGCAACTCTTCCACTCATAGATGTGGGTGAAGGGTTCTGTGTTATAGTTTATTATTGATAGTGGTAGCCAAAAGAACCTCATTTCAACAGAGGTCGTGAAGCAATTGGCCTAATGACTAGACCACACCTGCATCCGTACACCATTAGGTGGCTTCACCAAGGGAGAGATATCCACGTCAGCCAACAGTGCCGCCTTCCCTACAACATCAATTCCTTCACAGATGAGGTATTATGTGATGTTGCTCCTCTTGAAGTTTATGATGTTTTATTAGACCAACCATACTTTTGGAAGCGGTATGTCATGTATGAGTCTAGGACTCACATTGTTATTATTACTATGGGCAATAAGTTGTACAAGATATCGGAGGTAGCACCACCTAATGTCGTTTCTTCGATCACTGCGAAGAAACATAGTACAATCTTTCCCATACTAGGATATTATTTTTCCTTATGATTTTCCCTCTGGGCAAGAAGAATATTGTGGCCATGGCCTCCAGATAGGGCTCCTCCACACAACAGAAACAGATGGACAAGGTTATAGAGGACTATAGGGACATATTCACCTCACCCACAGGGATACCTCTACACTGTCAGGTCAATCAATCCATCAATCTGACCCCTGGTCGCGTCGCTACCCAATGGACTGATCTATCGATGCTCTGTTTTGGAGAATGATGAAATTAAGAGGAAGATTTAGCATTTTTTGCAGAAAGGACACATCAAGTCAATTTCATCACCCTGTAGGAGCCCGATCGTGTTGGTATAGAAGAAGGATAATACCTAGATACTTGGTATTGACTATCGGGCGTTGAACAAGATCATTGTCCAAAATAGGTATTAAATCCCACAGATTGATGACCTTTTAGACCATCTCAAGGGGGGGGGATATTTAAGAAAGATTGACTTGAAGTCTGTTTATCACCAGGTATCGATTGAACCTTCCGATGTGTGGAAAAATACCTTCAAATCCGAGGAGGGCCTTTTCGAATGGTTGGTCATGACTTTCAGTTTGATGAACGCCCCCACAACCTTCATGAGGTTGATGGAAGACATCTTGCGACCCTTCACCAACTCATTTGTGGTGGTATATTTGGATGACATTCTAATCTTTAACCATAATTGGGAAGAACACCTCCACCATATTCGACAAGTCCTCCAAACCCTGCGGCAACACAAGTTGTGCGCCAATTTGGAGAAATGCACTTTTGGTATGACCTAAGTTCAATATCTAGGGTACATCATTTATAAGCTGGGTGTGCATGTGGACCCAGCAAAGATACAAGTCATTCGGTATTGGCTAGCCCCACCCACTCTAACAGATCTCTTCAGCTTTCTAGATCTTGCCAACTTCTATTACAGGTTTGTGTTGGGGTTCTCTCATATCACTTGGCCTTTGATTCAAGTCACCAAGGGAGGAGTAAAAGAAAATTTCTTTTGGTATGAATCCTAATAGAAGGCATTTTCCAAGTTAAAGCATCACATTTTCTTTGCACTAGTACTCACATTACTAGACTTGAAGCAACCATTTGAGATCGAGACAGATGCCTCCAACTATGCTATTAGTGCAGTTCATCTAGTGTCATATCACAGCGAGACACTTTCAAACACAGTTCGTAAGTATCCCACCTATGAAAAATAGATGTATTCCATTGTGCAAGTCTGTCGATAATGGAAGCATTACATTATGGGGAAAGAAATGGTCATCCACACAGACCACCGACCTCTACAATTCATACAAACACAAAGGGAAGTTGCAAAATGATCGCCATCAAAAATGGTCCACATACCTGCAATAGTTCTATTTGAACATTAAGTACAAGAAGGGTGACACCAACAATGTTGAATACTACCTCGGTCGACCACCAATCATGGCGGTGAACTGTGCTCGACTCTTGTGGGCACGAGACTACAAGGTGACCACATCTTCACAAGAGCAATCCAGAATTTGGAAACACATACCAGACGCTCCTGGAAGGCAGGAAAGTTCCAAATTTTCACCTCCTGGATGCACTATTATGCCAGCTTGGACACCTAGACATTCCTTCAAGCAAGCATGCCAAGATGATTTAAGAGGCGCACTATAGTCGGGTCGCTTGGACATTTCAGGGTAGAGAAAACAGTGGCAGTGTTGCAAAAGTATTTTTATTAGTTGAACCTTTGACGAGATGTTGGGAAGTACATCAATGATTCAGGTGGATATTGGTGGCCACCCTCCTATTCCACTTGGACCCCCAACTCTGTCTCTTTTAGATTTTCATTTTCCTTAATTGTAGCATAGTTTACTATTTTTGGCAGTTTTTCGAGTCTTGAACTTCCAGAATCATTTTGAGGCCCTAAATGATGTTTTTAGGGAAAACAGAGACACCAAAAAGATCCCAAATGGGTTTTCTTGTTTCTTTTGGCCTCCTCTTTGAGATCTTTGAAACTAGGTATTATGATAGCCAAACGAAGATCATATGCCAAAGTTACAACCCTGGGAAATTAATGTACCAATTTACCCAAATGGGGCCCACAATTTTGGCGCTTCATCTCCTAGGGTTAGGTTTTTGGATGTTTATGGTTTTCCTTTGTTTCTCAATAATAAATAGGCCTTGGAGACTCATTTTAACATAGTTCTAAGGCATGTAGTTGCCACATCTCTTCTCAGAGATAAGCTATCATCGCCTAAGCTAGTTTATTTACATTCTATTTGTAAGCATATTTCAGTATTCTGATATTAATGAAATGAAGTGTTATTTCTGCTACATTTTTGTATTTATGGTTATGTCTATAATTTGTTGTGTTCTTGTTTAAGTTTGACTTAGTGGTATCAGAGCAGTCTTCTCTTTCTCTATATTTATTTGCATTTCCCCAACGAGGTTAGGGTATAAGGAGTTAGGGCTCAATGTGGTTGAACCTTTGCAAGACCAACCTCGCAAACCCTGATGACATCCCATGGCAGAAGAAAATAAAGACAAGGGGTCAGGAGATCCTTTCAAAATATTGCCCAAGGAATCCCTCAAGCAACAAAGGAATGCGATGATGGACAACTTTGTTGAGGTCCTTCGACGGCTAGCCACACGCAATGCCTCTTCATTCAGCAACCACTTTGGAAGCGCCACTTCTTTTAAGGTACAAGTTAACTTCGATATTCCCTTATTTAAGGTCCAAATAGATGCATATGCCTTAGATAAATGGTTGAATCTATTGGAAGGATATTTTTCAATTCAAGAATTTTTCAATCGAGAAAATATTACTTTTGCACTTCTCAAAGCCACCCCATATGTCAAGTACTGGTGGGAAACCTGCTGTCAACAAAAGGATGAGAGGGAATCCTCATTTTTTTCATTTTCACCCACTTGGGATTCTTTCCAAGATGTCATCAAGGAACAATATTACCCTATCGGGAGTTATGAAGATAAATACATAAAGTTGACCACGCTACAACAGGGAAGGGACCAAGATATGCCAGAGTTCACAAATATTTTCCATACCCTCTGCATTTAGTTGGGTATCAAGGATTCTGAGCGGCATTTGGTACTCAAGTACCGTGGCTATCTATGCAAGTACATCTAGGACAAGATGGATTTCCTAGACATCTCCTCACTCAAGATGACATACAAATACAATGTCAAGATTGAGCAGAAGTTTAAACAAAAGAAACGAGACTTTGGATCTACGAATCTAAGCAAGGAAAAGGCACCCTCAAACCATAGAGCAAAGGCCAAAGCCAAGGCAGGGTGGCCCAGGACAACCCGCCGAAGCCACAAGAAAATAACAACACCACGAAGATAAAGAAGGACATGAGAAAATGATGTGAGTTCCATAAGAGCTCCACTCACAACACAAGTGAGTGTTGGGCCAAACAGTCATTGGTGGCTGATTTGAAGGCTTCTGGATCAGACACATGTTTCGACTCTGAGTTAGGACCCAACAAGGGGAATAAAAAAGGGAAGTAGAACATTGACGTGGAGCCTAGTGCGACCGTGGCCACCACCAAAATCCATAAGAATGAGCCTGAAGATCCAGAGGAGGGGGAATGCCTCTTCCACTCACAAAGGTGGGTGAAAGGTTCTCCACTACAGTTCATTGTCGACATCGAGAGCCAAAATAACCTCATTTCAGTAGAGGTCATGAAGTGGTTGGGCCTACCGATGACAACACATCTGCAATCGCACACCATCGAGTAGCTTCACCAAGGATGAGATCTCTGTGTCATCCATCAATGTCGACTTCCCTACAGCATCAAGCCCTTCATAGATGAGGTACTGTGTGATTTTTCTCCTCTTAAAGTTTGTGATGTATTATTTGGAAAACAATACTTGTGTAAGTGGCATGTTGTATATGAGTATAGACCTTGCTTTGTGATTATTTCTTTGGGCAATAAGTTGTACATGATACCAGAGGTAGCCATGCCTATAGCCATCTCTTTGATCACTTCAAAGAAATGCAATAAGATCATTTCCGAGACCATGAAATTTGTTTTCCTTATGATTTTCCCTTAGGGAAATAATAAGGGTGTGGCCATCGCTTCCAGATAGGGCTCCTCCACACAAAAATAGTAGATGGACAAGGTCATGGAGGAGTATAGGGACATTTTTTCCTCACCTACAAGGTTACCTCTGCACTGTTAGGTAAAGCACTCCATCGATCTGACCCCAGATGCATCACTACCCAATCGACCAATCTATCAATGCTATGTTCTAGAGAATGATGAGATCAAGAGGCAGATCTAGGAGATGTTGTAGAAAGGGCACATCAAGCCAAGCTCATCACCCTGTGGGAGCTCGATTGTATTGGTATAGAAGAAGGACAAGACCTAGAGACCCTGTATTGACTAGCAGGTGTTGAACAAGATCAATATTTGGAATAGGTACCCAATCCCACACATTGATGACCTTCTATACTAGCTCAAGGGGGAAAAATATTTCAACAAGATTAACTTGAAGTCCAGTTATCATCAAGTGCCTATTGAACCCTCTAGTGTGTGGAATACTGCCTTCAAATCCAAAGAGGGCCTTTTCAAATGGTTATTCATGCATTTCGAGTTGACAAATGCCCCTGTAACCTTCATGAGATTGATGGGAAACATCTTGCAGCCCTTCACCAATGCATTTTTGGTGGTGTATTTAGATGACATCATGATCTTCATCCAGATATGGAAAGAGAACCTCCACCATACTCGTCATATCCTTCATACCCTGTGACAACACAAGTTGTGTGCCAATTTGGAGAAATGCACTTTTGGTATGACCCAGGTTCAAAGTGTGGGGTACATCATTGATGAGCAGGGTGTGCATGTGGACCCAACCAAGATACAATTCATTCAGGATTAGCCAACCCCAACCACTCTAATAGAGCTCCACAACTTTCTGGGTCTTGCCAATTTCTACCGCAGGTTCATGTTGTGGTTCTCTCATATAACTTGGCCTTTAAGTCAAGTCACCAAGGGCGGAGCGAAAGAAAAAAAATTTGGTCTGAAACCCAACATAAGGCATTTATCGAGTTAAAGCACCGCCTCTACTTTGCACTAGTGCTCACAATACTAGACCTATAGCAACCATTTGAGATTAAGATAGACGCCTCTGACTATGTTATCAGTGCAGTTATTACTCAACAAGGGCATCCAGTGGCTTACCACAATGAGACATTTTCAGAAAGTTCAAAAGTATCCCACTTATGACAAAGAAATGTATTCCATTATGAAGGTTTGTTATTAATGGAAACATTACATTATGGGGAAGGAAACGGTCATCCACATAGACCACCGACCCCTGTAATTCATATAGACACAAGGGAAGTTGCAAACTGATCGCCATCAGAAATGGTCCACATACCTGCAACAATTTCATTTGAACATTAAGTACAAGAAGGGAAACACGAATAATGTTGTAGACTGCCTCAGTTGACCACCAGTCATGGTGCTAATCACTGTGCTTGACTCCCATGGGCATGAGACTTCGGGGTGGCCGCATCTTTACGAGAATGATCTAGAATTCGGCAGCACATACCAGACACTCCTAGAAAGTAAGCAAGTTCCAAATTTTCACCTCCAGGATGCACTGTTATGCCACCTAGGATGCATCTGTGTTACTTCAATCGAACATGCCAAGATGATTTGGGAGACACATTACAGTCGGGTCCTTGAACATTTTAGAGTAGAGAAAATAGTGGCAATACTATAGAAGTATTTTTATTGGTCAAACCTTCGTCGAGATGTTGGGAGGTACATTAAATCATGCACTGCCTATGCCATTGCCAAACCAACCATCAAGAAGAAAGGCCTATATACTCCTCTACCTACTCCAAATCGACCTTGGGAATCCATCTCCGTGGATTACATGTCAG
Source organism: Pinus taeda (assembly GCA_000404065.3). Classification (NCBI taxonomy): domain Eukaryota; kingdom Viridiplantae; phylum Streptophyta; class Pinopsida; order Pinales; family Pinaceae; genus Pinus; species Pinus taeda. The sequence goes on from APFE030736714.1 coordinate 250,509, forward strand.
GCCTTCCTTTTACTAAGCACGACAATGACTTCGTTTTAGTGGTTGTCGACAGATTCTCTAAGATCGCCATTATGGCGGACTACAAGAAGAATATCATAACAAAGGCCACTGTTAAGCTCTTCTTTGAGCAAGTGTGGGTACACTTTGTGATCCCAGAGTCCATTGTCTCTGATCAGGATAGCATATTCCTAAGTGCATTTTGGTCAAGTCTATGGTCAATGTTGGATATCAAACTCACTAAATCCAAAACTTTACATCCCCAAACTGATGGCCAAACAGAAACCATCAACAAGATGATCATACACAATTTGCACATGTACAACTCAAAGCATCCACGTACATGGGATGAAAGCCTCCCCTATGTCCAACACAACTACAACAGAGCTCTGCACCTCTCAACGGGCCACAACCCCTTTCAAGTAGGGCTAAGAATTCAACCATTATGCCCCATTGATGTGACCATACCATTTGCAACTACTCAGGCATATTTGGCTCATGTCTAGTCCGAAGCCAATAGGGCTAACAAATTTAGTGAACACAATCAACACATCTGCCAGCAAGTCCATGATATATTGGACAAAGCCAATTCTAAGCACAAATAGTACCATGATCGGCATCGGGTGTCGCACAAGTTCCAGGTGGGCGAAAAAGTTTGGCTACATTTGCAGAAGGAGTGCCTCGCTGGACCCCATCGCAAGCTTCGTCCACTCTAATATGGGTCGTACACCATCACTAAGGCGGTAGGGGAAAATGCCTCCGAGCTCAACATTCCATTGTTCCTTGGTCTGCACCCAATGTTCAATGTAGACCACCTTCGGGCATACTTTACACCATTGCTGGACACATATGACATTGCAGAACAACTCACACTAATAGATCTAAACCCAAACTGCATGGAACGGACCAAAATTGATTAGATCATGGACACACATATTAAGAACACTCACCAACAAAATATCCAACTGTATCAGGTTGTCAAAGCTGGCTAAATCCTGCACCAAGGCAAGTGGCTCACTAGGGACCAAGTTCAGCATAATTTTCCCCATCTCATGGAGGCACTCAACGTGACAGGGACCATTGCTTCTTGGGGGGGTGGGGGACTGATCCAGGGGGATATTGGTGGCCACCCTCCTATTCGACTTAGACCCCCAACACTATCTCTTTTAGTTTTTCAGTTTCTTTAATTGTAAACAGTTTACTATTTTTGGCAATTTTTTGGGTCTTCAACTTCCAAAGCCATTTTGAAGCCCTAAATGATGTTTTCAAGGAAAACATAGATACTAAAACTATTTCAAATGATTTTTCTTGTGTGTTTTTGGCCTCCTCTTTGAGATATTTGAAATGAGGTATTATCATAGCCAAAATAAGATCTTATGCCAAAGTTACGACCTCGGGAAATTGATGTACCAATTTACCCAAATGAGGCCCACAATTTTGGTGCTTCATCTCCTAGGGTTAGGTTTTTGGATGTTTATGGTTTTCCATTGTTTCTCAATAATAAATAGACCTTGGAGCCTCATTGTAACACAGTTCAGAGGCATATAGCTGACACATCTCTTCTTAGAGATAAGCTACCATCGTCCGAGCTAGTTTATCTCCATTCTGTTTATAAGCATATTTCAGTATTCTAATATTAATGAAATGAAGTGTTATTTCTGCTCCATTTCTGTATTTATGGTTATGTCTATAATTTGTTGTGTTCCTTTTTAAGTTCAAATCAATCATATCATGCATTTTCTGTGTCATTGAAAACCAACCATCAAGAAGCAAGGCCTATATACTCCTCTACCTACTCCTAGTCAACCTTGGGAATCCATCTCCATGGATTACATATCAGTCCTTCCTTCTACTAAGCATGACAATGACTGTGTTTTTGTGGTTGTCGACAGATTCTCTAAGGTGGCCATTCTGGAAGCCTGCAAGAAGAGTATCACAACAAAAGCCACTATTAAGCTCTTCTTTGAATGAGTTTGGTACATTTTGAGATCCCACAGTCCATTATCTCAGATCGGGACAACAAGTTCCTAAGTAAATTTTGGTCAAATCTCTAGTCGATGTTGGATACCAAGCTCACTAAATCCATGACTTTCCACCCCCAAACTGATGGCCAAATAGAGGTCATCAATAGGATGGAATTCTGTGTATGTAAAACTCGAAGTATCCACACACATTGGATGAAAACCTCCCCTATTTCTAGCATAGCTACAACAGATCTCTCCATAGCTCAACTGGCCACAAACCCTTTCAGGTGTTGTTGGGATTCCAACCACTATGTCCCATTGATGTGACCATATTATTTGCAGCTACTCAGGAAGGTTTGACTCATGTCCAGTCCAAAGCTAACAGGGCTAACAACTTCATTGAGTGCATTCGGCACATCCTCTAGCAGGTCCATGACATATTGGACAGAGACAATTCTAAGTACAAGCAATGTCATGATCAGCATCGTGTGCCCCACAAGTTCCAGGTGATTGACAAAGTTTGGTTACATTTGCAGAAGGAGTGCCTCACTGGGTCCCACCACAAGATTCATCTGCTTTGATATGGGCCTTAAACCATCACTAAGGTTATAGGGGACAATACTTTCGAGTTGGCCTGCACCCAGTGTTCAATGCGGACCACCTTCGACCATACTTTCCACCATTAGTAGACACATCAGACATTGCAGAACAACTCACACCAATAGAGTTAAACCCAAAATGCATGGAACAAGCCACAACTGATTGGATCATGGACACGCAAATCAAGAACACTCGCCAACATAATATCAAACTATATCGTGTTGTCAAAGTTGTCCAACTCATGCACCAAGGCAAGTGGCTCACCAAGGACCAAGTTCAGCAGAAGTTTCCCCATCTCATGGAGGCACTCAACGCAATGGGGACCACTACTTCCTAAGGGGGGAGGACTGATCCAGGTGGATATTGGTGGCCACCCTCCTATTCCACTTGGACCCCCACTATTGTTTCTTTTCAGTTTCCTCAATTGTAGCATACATTACTATTTTTGGCAGTTTTTCAAGTCCTAAACTCTTGGAGTCGTTTTGAGGGACTAAAAGATGTTTTTAGGGAAAATAGAGAGACCATAAAAGTATTAAATTAGTTTACATGTTTTTTTTTGCCTTCTCTTTAACATCTTCAAAATGAGGTATTATGATAGCCAAATGGAGATTATAAGCCAAAGTTACAACCCTGGGAATTTGATGTACCAATTTACCCAAACAAGGTCCACAATTTTGGGGCTTCATCTCCTAGGGCTAGCTTTTTTTTCTGTTTAGGGTTTTCCATTGTTTCTCAAAATTAAATAGGCCTTTGAACCTCATTGTAACACAATTCAAAGGCTTGTAACCACTACATATCTTCTCAGAGATAACCTACCATTGCCCAAGCTAGTTTATTTATATTTCTGTATATAAGCATATTTCAGTTCATTGATATTAATAAATTGATGTTTTATTTGTGTTGCATCTCTGTGTTTATTTGTATATCTGTATTTTGTTGTGTTCTTGCATAAGTCCGGATCAATAAATGATTGTGGAATTCGTGGTACATGATTTGTATGATTATATATGTTTAATATTGTATTGAGCAGGATGATAGGGGACGTGGTTATTGGAAAACAAGGATGTTCAAATTATAAATAATTGTGGAAGTCATTTCTTCAAAACCAAAATGACTACGAAAGTTATGCACAATTCTTGGTCTTGGAACTGGACCTTCATACCTAGTACCTTAAGGTGAAGCATGGAGTTTCAAAGCAGAGTAGATGAGAAGCCATGGAAATTAGAGTGTGGAGTCCTAAATCCATGAAAGATAAATACATGGAGTCTTGGATCTATAATAAAATGACTAGGCTGTGAAGTCCTAAATTCATAAAAGATAAAGACGTGGAGTCTTGGATCTATGATAAAAGGATTGGGATGCAAAGTCCTAAATATTTAAAAGATCAAGGTGTGGAATCTTGGAATCCTTGGAGTAGATCAGGGTGTAGATTCCTCAATTTACTAAGGCATGGAGATGCATGCAATAGGGATGTGAAGTCTCTATTCTCCCGAAGAAAAATACCCCTCATGGGAATCTCAGGGATGAATTTCCTTAATAAAAAAATTTGGAGTGACTTTCTAAAAAGAGAAAGTCATGTCTACCATCTCAAGTATGACTTTCCGAAAATAGTAAATCACCTTCAATCAATGGTTAATCAAGTATACTTGAAGGAAAATCACTTAACTTATCATCAATCAATCAAAATACTTATATCTTGACTTAATCCTCAATATTATTAATATTACTATTATCTTTTATGAGACTGTGATATTATTATTAAAAGGGAATTACAAGTCATCTTCATCTCCTCAATCATTTCAGACCTCTCTCCTTGATGATTCTCATGGCTCTCTTTTAATAATACATTACACTTTTTTTTATGCACTCATCAAAGAATGGCATATTCCTCTTACACTCATTAAAGACATGTCATAAAATATTCCTCTTACGCTCTCTTTAATACATATGTTAAACTCTCCTTAACTGAGGCATGCATACCTCTCCTTAATGGCATGAGTTACACTCCTCTATATGGAATACAGGGCATGCATATTACTCCTCCTCTATGACAAGAATTTGGTGCTCCTCCTATATATATGTCTCATGTATTCTCACTGGGGGGAGGTGCCTTGTGATACCAAGAGTTGGAGAGATTTAAAAACAAAAAACAAAAAAATATGAGAGATAGAGAGACTTGGATAGTAGCCAATTGCTTTCGAAATAAATTTGAAATTCCTAAACTAAATTAGTAAGTAACTCTACCTAGTGGAGCTAACCATGAGTGGTATTAGGAGGAAGTGAAACTTATAGTCGTCAACTTGCCTTGGATATCTCTCTACTGCTATATTTTGGTATTGTTTGTGAGCTCTTACAGCTTGGTGGTTCTAGGGGGAGAAGTTATCCCTGTATATGGTTAGGTGGAAAACTAGATGGTTCAAATGAGTTACTTAAGGAATCAAATATGGATCATATTCTCAATGATTAGAGTTGAATATCTCTTCAGGTATAATTTTCATTCTCCTAAAATTGTAGGATAGTTTTAGCATAAAATAAAAAATAGAAAATTAAATTGTTGTAAGCATCTAATTTTGGTTTAAGCTTATGTTATCTGGAATCTTATTGGCTAGTTGAAAATTAAGACTAAAAGTGGTCTATATGTATGGATGTTCAGATCTCAAGATGTTATGGAATTATTACTGGTGTAGTTTAATGTACTAACCTTGGTATTGTAGCATTTGAGAAAGGAAATCCAAATATTGTTGAAAGTAATTGCAATAAAGAAATTCCAAAGGACTTGGGTAAGGTTTTCATGAGTTATAGTTTTGTTTCAAGTAATTAGAGGTATGTTTTAGAAAGGGTTTCAGGATATTTTGCAAAGTGTTTGACAAAATCCCTGAATGGGAAATGATATTATTATTTTGTAATCATTATGCATAGATAAGCGTTAACTTGCAGCCTACTAGAGTAGGAAATGGATGCATACCTAAAATATACCTGGAGGATTCACTATATCAGCCATTAAAATGAAAATGCAAAAAACAAAATGGTAGCCAAGCGTTTCAAAGAGAATTATTGATGTAATTTTGAATCATTATGTATTACAATAGTTCAGGATGTTTACCATTTATTTGTAGGAATGATTGAATGAAAATAATGCTTGATGATTCTCAAAGCCCTCGATTCACTTATAATGAATGAAATGATTGAAAAGCATTTAGAAAGTACATAAGTAATTATAACTTAATTTCATGTTGTTATTGTTTTCATAGATGTAGATTCAAGCTTGCATGTCATTTGTTTGACAAAAATTGTAAATAAAATTCCTGTACTCAGCATATTTGCTACTTTTTTTAAAAATGCATCTATGCATGGTTTCATAATGATTAAGGACAAGATCAAGGGGTATCTGTGTCATATGGACATGTAACCCCCGATTTGATTTCAAAAAAAACTTTTTGGAACTCACATCATAAATCTAGGTGATTTTGTAGATTGTTGTGGTCAATTATGTGCGCCAACTATGGATTTTTTTATGAAAGACTACGATTATTTAGTCCACGTTTTAAGATGCCAACATTTGAAGTTCGATTTATGATTTTTATGAGATAAGTAGGTTGAAGAAAAATATTAAATTCATTGTTGTCAAGTGTTTGACAAAATGCCTCAATGGATTTTGATTGCATGCTTGCAAAGTGTTTGTCAAAAGGCCTCAATGGTTGTAGATTGCATGTTTGAAAAATGTTTTTCAAAGGCTTGAATGGTTGTAGATTTTGTGCATATAATTGTTAGCGTAAAAGTCTTATTTATTGTAGTTTTTATCTACTAGAAATTTATAAATAGACTATTTAATGGGTGTAGCTTCCTATGTTTGCAAGTTTTTGGTATGAATGTGAAAATGAATTTAATAATTTGTTGAAGTGTGAATAGAGAATAGGATAGTTGTTACTTTTATTATCTAAATATTTCCTTAAAAAAAGGGGGTTGTTGTTGGAAACAATTTTACAGTGACTAATTCTGTAGGATTTTGTGCAAATGAGCATAATAAGTTTCGTCTGAGCTACATGTATTCATGGGTGCATTCTTTTGCTTCAATGACTGTAGAAAATATCTACTTGTGCCCAATTTACGCAGATACATTGTTTTACCTGGCACTTTTTGAAGAATAATATGCTTCTAAATTGGTAGTAGTAGTTTCTCTTGCTACAACATTCATTATAAAATTCTCATGATTGAAGCATTGCCTTAATAATTGGGATTGGGAATTTTAATTGATGAATTTGGAAATGTTGTTGAGTCAATATATTTTGTGATTCCATTTCATAAACATATTATATTAATTATATTTACTGGTGAAGAGAGGCAAAGTCTTCCCTCAATTACCTTGCTATAGGTAGGTTAATACTCATACACTTATACATGATTTTTGTAATAGAAGCATTACACTTTTTTGGTTATGATATCAAGACTAAATAAGTGGATCTTATTTTGCATAATCTAGGAAATGGAATAGGTTGATCTAGCTTAATGTTCGCACATGGCATTATGGTAGAATTTATTTCCAGTCTTACATAGAGCTCATGTAAAAGTATGAAAAGAGAACATGCTATCATTTTTTTGAACTTGAGAGGAAATATGTTTTGGAATTGGTTTTAAGGGAAAGTTATAGCTAACTTCTTATGTGATATTCTTATATTGAAATAGATGAAGGAACATTATTACATGATAACTAAGTTAGTATTGTTACAAAACATAAAATAAAAGTGAGTATTAATGATTAATGTGACCTTTACTTCTCTATATTATTTATGGTTGGTAAGGTGGGACCTTACAGAGTACACTGAAGGAGGGCGCACTTCTTAATCCCGAAGGAGTGCACTCAACTCAAGTGTGTGTCTTCATCAAATTGAAGTGCCTTTTCCCTTAAAGAGAACGTTTCTTGTTTTTGTTTTCTTTTTATGTGCTTTTAAGAAACTTTCAAGTGTGTGCATGGTGTAAAGGCTAGTTTCTAAGTCGAGATAAGTCATGAGTTCACCTAACCATGGACTAGATAACCTAAGTGCTTCTAAGGGTTAGGTGACGACACTTAGGAAACATTGACTTAGGCGGATGTGACACTAGGAGAAAACACACAAATAACAAATCAAAAGAGATGACACCACTAAGGGGCTTGAAATGACAGTTCATGTAGGATCCAAAATTGACTTAGGAAATTTTTTTGGAGGGTTGTTGTAACAGCGACAAAAAAACCTAGAAATAGAAACCCTAACTAATTGTTTTAGCTATGAAAGAAATCCTTAGCTTCCAGGAAATGTTATCTAGGGTTTGCAAGCTGAGTATTTTTTAGTATTAAAAATATCTCAAAACCCTAACATAAAAGGGTTTTGAGAAAAAGACTCTAGGGTATGTATTAAAACCCTAGAAAAAGTTAGATAAAGATAAAAACTAGAGCTTAAAGTAAAAAACTTGGGACTTTGCATTTCCATTGAAGAAAAAACCTTGATAAGGGTTAGATCAAATAATATCTAGAGTTTGTATCTAGAACCCTAGAAATACCTTTTGATAAATCATGGAAGCCCTAGATTGAAAATATTGACATCATGCTTGTCAGGCTAAATATTTACACTATCAATTCCCAATGTTAAATTGTCAACCGGGGAGTCGTAGACTTAGAGGTGCAAGCATAGGAAATGTCAATTGGAGCCTAGTCTAGCCTATTCTAAAGTCGGTGACAATATGAGAAAAGTAAAACAAACTGCAAGAAATTACCACTAAGGATTCATCACTGGGACACATAAATAACTTGTGCTATAAAGTCTCAGATCACAATCTTTCATGTGTGATCAATCATGAGTAGCTTACTTCAATTTTTTTGTCCTTCAATGGATTCCTGTAATGGTTAGCTAACTTATGAGAAAACCAAATTAAACTAAATAAAACAAACTGCATGAAATGTTAGATATCACGAGAGTCTTCATGGCACATGCATGTGAGTGGTGAGATATCTTGTCTTAAACCTTTTAGTTTCTTCAAAATAGAAAACAATAATTCTAACATACAACCCGAGAAATAGAGTTTGTAAAGATATCTAAAACAAAGCAAATAATAAATTCAAATTAAAAATACAATGATCAACATATTACCAATCTTGAGGGGTCCTCCCGAGCTAGCAATTGCTACTCAAGGAACTTCAAATGAACTCCAAGGGCGCACCACAAATTTGGAATCAATCACCTTCCATATATTGAAAACTAAGCTCAAATTACATCAATGAAATCATAACACTCTTCCTCCTCCATTACAAAAGAATGATCATAATGACAAAAATTCCCCCTTCTCACAACCCTATGAGGCTTATTTATACATGAAATCCATGTAGGAATGGATAAAACCAAATTCCCTTAACTTAGATTTTGGTTCAAACCAATTTTACAATTTTTAGAATGAAATCCCAAAAATCTGGGTTTTTATGCATAAATTACAAATTCAAGTCAAAGACCCTTCAATATCTCTCTATCTCTCTCTCTCTCTGGGTTTTGTAGCTGGATATGTTTTATCAAAACATTTTTTTCCGTTTGGAAATATCTTTTTGCATTTGCACAAAAATTGAGGTGCAAATTGGAAGTTTGATACTTTTACTATTTTTTTACAAACTGGTACTAGATGAGTTGCATAACTATTCCCCCTGAGTTAGAGGTCCACACGTGCAATATGGGTGAATTCTGACCTTTGTATTTTACATCTCGACGTCGTTCCCAACAAAACCCATGTCCCTGATTTTCTTCTAGAAGCTTCCAAAATTTTGACTTTAATTGAGTGCTCGATGAGCATAGTCTGGTACCAGATACGCACAGTCTGGTTAATTCAATACCGGATGAGCGCAGAGCACAGAAATAGGTACCAGACGAGTTGGAGTACTAGACTAACTGTAGGAACATGTTGCTTTGACATAGAAACATATAATTAAACCCATCATCAACAAAACTATTGTATAATTGTCATTTTAATCACTAAAAAGATGGAAAATTATGTATTAACCACATCAGATGAATAACAAGAGATAATGGATGTTTATGGTGTAATAAGGGATATATTTTTGATGAAATGCGGGGAGAAGGTATAATGATGAGTGTATTTATATCGCAGAAAATATGACAAAACTGGAACCCAACACTCCCCCAAACCCAAGTATTTGCATGTCCTCATGCAAACAAGGTGAAGAACTTATGATACTCTGCTTATATATTTATGTGACATTGTTTCTTTTGTGTAGGTGTTGTTTCTTATGGAGCGACACATTGGAAACTGCCACAGAGTTCAGTATGACAAGTGGAATGAAGATGAAGGGTTTACTGAGTAGTTGTGATAATGCATAGTGGAGTGTGGAGTGGGTAATAGTGGTTATACATCATGTTTTCTAAGTTTTTCATAAATTAAAAATATTTGTACTAGTTTTACCTCAAGTTACCTTTGTTTGAATTCTAATGCATGCTGAAATGGAAACTATGTAGAACATGAAGAAATGTCTGCAGAATCATGATGTGGACTGCTGGAATTTGAAGATGAAATGGATCAAGGTCGAGAACTGATGAAGCTGATGAAATTCGAAGAGAAAAGAAGTTTATCCATTGAAGATAAAAATAAATGGTTGAAGATGTTAGAGATACTGTTAGGAATTTGAAGATTTGGAAGGGATCTGAGGATCGCTTCTCTGCCAAACCCAATAGTTTGCATGTCCTCATGCAAATTACTACAAAATTTCTGATACCAACTTGAGAGCTACTGAGAACGAAATCTAAGAGCCGCTAATAAATTATGAACCCACAATTTATGAATGCTAATCTTGAACACAAAGAAAGAAGATCATAAGATCATGAAAATGCAAATTGATCATAATCATGAATTACATCTAATGCCACATTCTTTTAAAATTTCCAATAAATATTTGATGACAATTATCATGAATGCATGAAAATTGAGAAATTTTCAAAAATCACTTGTGAATATTCATCCTCTATGTATAACCAAATTTTCTATTCTATACCAGAGATTTCTATTTCCTAGCTTATACAAACTTCATCAAAATATTAGCAACACTTATGCTCAAAGAGTCCTATATAAATGAGAGTAGAGATTTTGTTCTCCTCCTTTAGAAAAGAAAATAAAAGAGTATCAATAGTCTCAACAAATGAGAACCCCATAGGAAACTGGCCAACCCTTTTTCACTTTCAAAAGATTTATAGTGATTGAAGTAATAAATATAAATTTCACAGCTGAGTATATAAGGATCTAAAATCATGGTCCCACTCTTAAGATAATACATCTTGGATATAGTATGAAAAACTATTGATACAGGACTCAAGGTTACCTTAAGACTATTCTTTAGCAGCAAATTTATGGAGTTCATTTTTACCCTTGGCTTCATCCGTACATGCTTATTTTATTGTAACACTATAGAGTAACCATCATATGTGTAGAGAAAAGGCCCTGGTTTGGTTGACACTTCTTTAGGTAGAATACCTCATTTCCCACGAGCGTCCATAGCCCTGATGGGTTTGCCTAGTGGTATTACAGGTCAGTATCCACTACTGGCAGGTGTCCATAGCCTTGACGGGTTAACCTCTTAAACATATTTTAAATTGAAGGCTCTAGTCCCATGTTTCCTACCATTTTAGTTTTATCTTATGAACATTTCTTTTGCAACTGGTAGATGGGGGAGGAGCTTCAGAAAGCCCCTTAAAGGCATAGGATGATACCTTTCAAAGTGACTTAGATTCCCTGCATAATGTCTTAGACGCATAAGGTACTTATAGGTACTCAAAGGAAATAGCATGAATGAGTCATTTTTAATGTGAGATGGATGAGGCTGCCAAAGAATAACCAAAAGACACCTAAAGTTCTACTAATCAAATTTTTCATTTATGCTTTCGCCTTTAAAGTAGTGTTCCACTATGACTAGAGACTTCATCAAATCTCTTGAAAGTCTTAATAAGGATTCTCTACTGAAAAACTTTAAGATTAGATCAGGTTTTACTAGCTACCTATGAGCCCCATAATATAAAATTTTAACTTTATGTAATATAATGGCATAATTAAAGACAGGACTATGAGTTACTGCTATAAATGATATGAAATTTTGTATAAAGAATGAAAATGAAATCTATTGAAAATGATTTGTTGTGACAAAAGGTTTGTAGTTTGATAATTGGATTCTTTTCTTTTTAGTTTTTCATTGTTAATGATTACCTAAAATGTAAAAAAATTCAAGGAAAATAGTTCAGAAAAAATAGTAGAGCAAAACTAATAAAGGTTAAAGAGTAGTCTTTAGAGAAACCAATTTTAGGAAAGTAATAGAAGAAAAAGGGTTTAGTTGTTCCAAAAAGAATATTAGGTAGCAAGATATCAGAATAAAAGACATTTTAATGAAACAACAGAACCAAAAGAAATACAATTACTTCCCTGAATTGGTCATGAAGATGTTCTCCCAATCTAGCTGAAAAGATAATGCCTGTAAAACTCCAATAAATCGTCATGGCCTCATTTATTTAGAAAACTTGGAAAAATATCTATTAGCTAAAAACATATTAACAATTATGGGAGAAACAATACTCACTTAAGATTAGTGTATCAACTTGACAGGGTTAATTATTGCATAAGACAAAAATGATGTTGCACCAAACTAACAGCTATATGCAAAATTTATTTGTTTATATATTATCCTACCTAACCTACGAAAGGATCCCTTTTCAAGTATATGAATACTTCCATTGAAGCCACGTGCGTAACAAGATTATGGATATACTCACTTTCAGGTTTGAATAATATACTTTAATAAGTACCTAAAACTAAGGAACCAACTAACTTGAATGATAGGATATAAAGAGTTGTTGAAGAAGAGAGTGGTGGCTCAATCTGATTGTCATCTGGAACCAATGTTCAATGTAATATTGATGTTCTTGGTTCACTTCCTCATTTATACCACTCTACATATCTCCCTCTATCATGCTACATAGATTATCTTCTTTCGAATGGTTTGTCTCTCGGATGCATACTGGATCTGGCGATATGCATGTCAAGAACTCCTCAATCTCAAGTCCTAGCAGTTTCTCCCCATTGAATTATTCTTCAGTCTCCTTTATATTTTAGTGATAAAAGGAGGCTTTTATATCTTCTTGTGGATGTAGCTCATGGAAATCTTGTTTTTCTATCACTTCTGGAGAGGCAGTTAGGTTCTTGACTGTTGCCCTTTTTTTTTCTCTGAGAGGCAGAGATTGAGATCCCAGTTGCTGCTAGGATGGAGAGAGTTCTTCCAAACTTTTTATCATCTTTTAGTCCTTGTTTTTGGTTGATGGGTCTTGTTTCACACATGGATTAATGTAGAAGGGTGGGGAGGGGAGTGGGAGAGAGAGGGTGTTCTTACAGTACCCAAGAACTTTTAAAAATCTTAGAGAATTAAAAAGGAAACGCACATAAAACAAATGCATGAAAACCAATCGTGTACTCAAACCACCACCATGCTACTAAGACCCTATTGTCACGAAGTTATCTATTCACACAAGTTAGGGTTCTCTTCTTTCCATGAATCAATCTAAAGGAAAACACACTTGGAAAAATAAGAAAAAATGAAGCTTTGGAACCTAATTTTAATTTTATGCATATGAAAGAGAAACTAGAAAATCAATTAGAGACAAATAGACTTTGGAGCAACCCTGCCATAGTGGATGCGTGGCTCTTCACTCATGTCTTACTTTACAATCTATGTCCTTTAGTTTCCCTGCAACTAAGATCACATAGAAAACTTGTGAAAGAAACTATGCTCTAATCCCTTTAGCACTTCCCCGGGAATGGCACCAAAAATGTTAGGCTAAATATTTACACTATTAATTCCCAACATTAAATTGTCAACTGGGGAGTCATAGACATAGAGGTGAAAGCACAACAAATGCAGGATTGGAGCCTAGTCTAGCCAATTCTAAAGTTGACGACAATATGAGCAACGTAAAACAAAATGCAGGAAATTACCACAAAGGACTCATTACTAGGACATAGAAATAACTTGTGCTATAAAAACTCGGATCACAATCTTTCATGTGTGATCAATCATGGGTAGATTACTTCAGTTCTTTTGTCCTTCAATGGATTCATGTAATGGTTAGCTAAGTTATGAGAAAACCAAATTAAACTAAATAAAACAAACTATAGGAAATGTTAGATATCACAAGACTCTTCACTTAATGGCACATGCAGTGAGTGGTGAGATCTCTTGTCTTAACCTTTCCTATTCTTCAAAATAGAAAAAAATCATTCTAACATACAACCCGAGAAATAGAGTTTGCAAAGAAATCTAAAACAGAGCAAATAATAAATTTAAATTAAAAATACAATGAGGGGCAAAGAAATATTACCAATCTTGAGGGGCCCTCCCAAGATGGAAATTACTACTAGGGGCACTTCAAATGAACTCCAATGATGCACCACAAATTTGGAATAAATCACCTTCCATATATTGAAAACTACACTCAAATTACAACAATGAAATCATAACTATCTTCCTCCTCCATTACAAAAGAATGATCATAATGACCAAAATTCCCTCTTCTCATAGCCCTATGAGGCTTATTTATACATGAAATCCATGGAGGAATGGATAAAACAGAATTCCCTCAACTCAGATTTTGGTTAAAACCAATTTGACAATTTTTAGAATGAAATCTCAAAAATCTGGGTTTTTATGCACAAATTACAAATTCGGGTCAAATACCCTTCAATACCTCTCCATCCTTTGTGAATTTTTAGAAACCATTTCCAAGCTTTGTAGCTGGCTATGTTTCCTCAAAACCCATTTGGACGTTTGGAAAGAACTTTTTCCATTTGCACGCAAATCGAGGCACATATTGTTAGTCCTAGAGTTTTACTATTTTTTTACAATCCGGTACCAAATGAGTGCATAAATATTCCCCCTGAGATAGAGGTCCACACGTGTGAGTTGGGTGAACTCTAACTCTAGAGTCTACATGTTGATGTCGTTCCCAACAAAACCCATGTCCCCGATTTTCTTCTCAAAGCTTCCAAAAATTCAACTTTAATTCAATACTGAATGAGCACATCGTGATACCAGATAAGCACAGTCTAGTTAATTCAGTACTAGATGAGCACAGTCTTGTACCAGATTAGCACATATCACAGAAATAGGTATTGGATGAGCACATAAATAGGTACCAGACAAGTTGGAGTACCAGACTAATTGTAGGAACATGTTGCTTGGACATAGAAACGTATAATTAAACCATCATCAACAAAAATATTGTATAATCATCATTTTAATCACTAAAAATATGGAAAATCATGTATTAATCACATAGGATGAATAACAGGAGATAAAGGAGGTTTATGGTGTAATCATTGATATAGTATTGATGGAATGCAAGGAGAAGGTGTAATGATACGTGTATTTATATAACAGAAAATATGACAAAATTAGAGCCCAACAATGCTCTTGTATTTGTATATTTTCTTGGTTGTACTTGTTGATGAAAATTGCAAGCACATAATGAATGTTGTCAAAATTATGGAAACAAGATGAGAAGGATGGAAGAATAAAACAAAGCAAACTCGCACTTGATGATGACTCCTTGATAATGATGGTCATGGTGGAAAGTGTAAGAATTTACAGGGTAAGTTCCTCAGACAGAACACCAAAGGACACCGCTCACTAACAGATCACAGATCAATACACCAGTATTCTTGATGTGGTTAAAACCCTCAAAGAGGGAAACAGTCCATGACCTGAGCCAACATGGCCACTTCAGGAAATTTAATAATAAAAGAAATAAAATTTAAATAAGCTTCTCTCATGAACTGTCACCCTACAAATAACCCTCCATGCTCTTTAAATAGAGATCATGAACCAATCGAGTGTTAAGCCATAGATCAAGTGTCGGTAATACCAAGGAGAGAATGAACCGTCAGATCACTTCATGTCTAGAACATATCGTGACCATCAGATTGTAAGTTACAAAATTACAAAGTAAAGAAACACACTTTACCTGACTCTACACTAGACCAAGTTATACTACACTATTTCGTATGTGTCGAAATATCCTAACATCACCCCTTAAGAGCAACTTGGGATAGGATTGAAGGATGTACAAATATGACACAATAGGAGAAGGAAGGAGGAATTAAATCCTATCCCCCCTTAGTGACAACTTCTTGAACTCCAACCATAAATTGAAGTTTAGTAAAGTTCGCCTCTGTGAGATCCTTTGTAAAGATGTCTGCAACTTGATCATCTGTTGAACAATATTGAACTTCAAGAAGATGGTCATGAATGATCTTTTTGATGAAGTGCATGTGTAGTTCAATGTGTTTTTTGTGCTGATGTTGTACTGGGTATTTTCATTGTTGAATGGCACTTTGATTATCACACCAAAATGTAGTCGGATGCTGTTGCTGAAAGCCAAACTCTGACATGATCTGACGAAGCCACCAGGCTTCTTTACTAGCTTCTACAGCACCACGATACTCTACATCTGCTGAAGAAAGAGAAATGGAACTTTGTTTCTTGCAAGCCCATGTAATAGGTCCAAAACCAAGAGTGAAGACATAACCGGCAATAGACTTCCAATCATCAAGGTCACCAGCCCAATCAGAATCAGTGAAACCAACCAATGCTTTTGCACTGTAATGAATCCCAAACTGAATTGTACCTCAAACATTATGAAGTATTCTTTTAGCTGCTTTCCAATGACTTTCATGTGGGTTTTGCATAAACCGAGCAATAAGGCCAACAACAAAGGAAAGGTCAGGACGAGTATGGTCAGATACAAAGTTTTCCTACAAGTTGACAGTATAAGGTAGCATCAAACTCAGGGGATGTACAAGTGACTGAAAAATCTTGACTCTAGACTAAAGGGAGAATGTTAGGTAAACTTGACTCAGATAGAGTCAAAGTTGACCAAGTTAAACAGTGATGGTTTGGGGCACATGGTATTGATGACCCATATATTATGCCCATGTATTATATGTAATGGAGACTTAAAAAGGCTGGAAGGACTTCAATGTAATGCAAGACCTGGAGATGAGCGTGAAGGCTCACTTGGTCAGATTGGCCAAGGTTTTGCCAATGCTAATAAGATCTTATTAGGTTGGGTTTTTCCCCGGATTTGGGGTTTTCTCGGATAAACATTTGTGTTTATGTGTTTATGGTTGTTGTTGGTTATTTTTATATTTATTCCTCTCAGTAATTATTTATGTTATGTAGTAAATTTCTTAACAACTGGTATCAGAGCCAGATATTTGCTTCAAAGGGATTCTTTGATGCCAGGGGTTTATAGTGCTTGATGAGATCAATGCAGGATTTTTATAGATCTGGGTCAAGAAAATAATGGTGGAACAATCATACGCAGAAGAACCTCGAGGAGAATGTGCGGAAGATAGTGCCGTAACTGCCAGGGATCGCAGTGCATTTGCGATATTTACCGATTTGGAACATGTTGACGAATTATTCATGCGGCTTCGAAAATTGTTCGTTTTCTGCTACGTGATGCCACCGGTGCTGGAATCTACGAGGTTCTCATTGCGCTCATAGTTGAAGCAGTTTGATAGAAGTTTTTGAGCAAATCAAATTGAGTGAGGATGGATTAGAATCGTAGTAGCAATAAACAAAAAAAAAAAAAATTAATGAAGTTAAAATTATTGCATGTAAATGGGCATACTATTGTAAGACCTGGTAAGGCACGTGTACCCCTCGGTGATCACCAGTAAAGTCTAGGTTAGACCTAGGTTATAGGGGGGATGTCGGATTAACAATACCCCGGGTAAAAACTCTGAGGGGGGTAAGAGCTAGAGTGAGCGGGATTGTCTCACTTAGTAGGTTTGGCTGGAGTTAGTCAAGGAACCCCAAGTCAAGTTTAAGGGGGAATTGTTAGGGTAAACTTGACTCAGGATAGAGTCAAAGTTGACCAGGTTAAACAATGATGGTTTTGGGGCACATGGTATTGTGCACCCAGCGTATTGGTATTATATGTAATGGAGCTTATAAAAGGCTAGAAGGACTTCATTGTAATGCAAGACCTGGAGATGAGCATTGAAGGCTCACTTGGTGAGATTGGCCAGGGTTTTGGCCAATGCTAATAAGATCTTATTAGGTTGGGTTTTCCCCGGATTTGGGGTTTTCCCGAATAAAAATTTGTGTTTATGTGTTTATGGTTGTTGTTGGTTATTTTTATATTTATTCCTCTCAGTAATTATTTATGTTATGCAGTAAATTTCTTAACAGAGAGGGGGTTGACTTACAGTCTTCCATGTGAAAGTGGCGGAGAAGATCACAAGCATACTTGGACTGGGAAAGGGAAATACCTTCCTTGGATTGCAAGACTTGAAGACCAAGAAAATAATGCAAGTGTCCTATGTCTGTCATTTCAAATTTATTTTTAAGGCTAGACTTCACATGGTTTATAAGGTTGGGATCACTACCAGTAAGGATAAGATCATCAATATAAAGAACAAGAATGAGAAGGGACTTGCCCACTTTCTTGGTGTCTACAGTATTGTCAGAATGACACCTAGAAAAGCTAGTATATAAAAGAAATCTACCCATTTTGGCATACCAAGCTCGAGGGGCTTGCTTGAAACCATAAAGGGATTTCTTAAGCCGACATACAAGGCTGGAGTTTGTTTGTATAAATCCAAGAGGTTGTTCCATATAGATTTCTTCATGCAAGTCCCCATGCAAGAAGGCAGATTTAACATCCATCTGATGGACTTCCCATTTGAAAGAGGCAACAAGGGAGAGAACAAGGCAGATAGAGTTCATTTTGGCAATAGGGGAGAAGGTTTTAGAATAGCCAATGCCTTCAACTTGTGAAAATCCATTAGCAACAAGACGAGCTTTATGTTTATCAACTTTTCCATCTGGTCAAACTTGGTTCTGTAAACCCATTTACATCTAACAAGTTTTCTTCCCTTTGGAAAAGGAACAAGATCCCATGTATCATTTTCTAATAATGAACGATATTCTTCATTCGTAGATGCATCCCAAACTGGATGGCCTAAATCTTCTGCAAAGGTGTCAGGATCATAATTCATTGAATCTTGAACCAGTAAAGAAGAGGCTCTATCGAACTGAGAATCTGTACATCATTGATCTATAGGATCACCTGCCAGAGCACCTGGTGCATCCTGAGTAGCACATCCAAATGGATCTGAAGCTAAGGAGCTGAAGGAGGATCCTAAGAAGGTGAGGGAGGATTTTCATTCTCTCTGTCATCATCTAAAGAAGAAATATTTTTAGAAGTAGAAGGGATAGAGAGAGGTGGCACATCCACCAAACTAGGCTTGTAGGCCAATATATTTTTAGCAAACTTTACATCTCTTCTAATGATAACATTTTTGGACTTAAGTGGAATAAGTCTATATCCTTTGACATCTTCAGAATATCCAACAAAAATACATTTTTCACTCTTTGGTTCTAAAGCTTTATGTTTCTCATCTGGAATATGGGCCCATGCTTCACTTCCAAAAACATGAAAGTGACTTACATCTGGTTTAATTGAGCTCCATGCTTCTTCTAGAGTGATATTATTTAAAACCTTAGTAGGAGTGTGATTTACTATGTAATTTGCACAATTAATTACTTCTGCCCAAAATCAAGACTAAGTACTTTAGATTGAAGCATACAATTAGCCATTTCCTTTAAGGTGTGATTCTTCCTTTCAGCTGCACCATTTTGTCGTGGAGTATATGGAACAGTATGTTGCATTTGAATTCCATGTTCAGTGCAAAAGTTGATGAATTTGTTGTTAACATATTCTCCACCATTATTTGATCTTAGCTTAAGAATTTGATGTCCATATTGTTTCTCAACGAAGGCCTTAAAGGCCAAGAACATGTTAAAGACTTCACTCTTGAGTTTTAAGAAGTATACCCAAGTGCGTCTAGAGAAAACATCAATGAAAGTTAAGAAATACTTGTAGCCAGAGAATGAAACAACTGGAAGTGGACCACATAAATCACTATGCATTTGTTGTAAAGGGGTTGAGGCGTGCCGAGAGGCACATTTTTCAAAACTATCCCAATGATGTTTTCTAAGTACACATCTAAAACAAACACCATCTCTGCAAGATACTATAGGAAGACCTGTCACCATATTTTATTTACATAGATTTTGAAGGGAGCGATAGTTTAAGTGACCAAATCGTTCATGCCAAAGTTTGCTCACTTCATCATTATCAGCAACAAATATCAAGGGAAGCATTGATGACCCAAAGTTGTTAAACTTAGACAACCTTGTAGAATCATCAGCAATTCCAGTAGCTAAAATATGTCTAGGATCTCTTAGGTCCTTAACTACAACATCGTGAGGTGAAAATTCAACAACTTTACCTTCACCTGAATGAGTTATCTGATATACAAATAGAAGGTTGCAAGATAAGGTTGGAGCACAAAATACATCATTAAATTGATCATTATCTAGATGAATAGTTCAAGCCCCTACAACAATAAGAGATATATCATCACAAACATATATATTTTTGGTGTTACAATCATTAAAAGAAGAAAACATGGCTTTGGTTTTTGCCATGTGATAAGAAGCTCCAGAATCAATGAGCCACTCATGAGAAAGAGAAGAAGAAGATACATTAAGTGCATAACCATACTGAGATGCTTAACAACCACATGCAGAAAGTGATATTCCCAAAGATGAAGTTGAAGTTGAAGAATCATCGAAATGGATGTTATGCTTCTTCATTGCTGCTTCCAAGGCTTCCATCTTCTTAAAGCATTTGGATTCTAAGTGGCCATCTTGATTACAAAAGTGGAAACGTCTATCAACATTATTCCCTTTGCTTTTATTTGCCTTATCATTTTGTTGAAATGATTTTTCATTTTGAGTCTGAAATTGCTTAGGACCCTTGTTTGGTTTAGGACCATTCTTTTTATGATATTGCTTCTTAGGATTCTTTGAATTTGGTTGGTGCTAGGCAACTAAGTCTTTCTTAGAAGAGTTTCCAAGATTAAGAAGACCAAGATGTAAGAGTTTTTCTTGTTCTCTTATTAAAGAATCACAAAAGGCATCAAAACAGGGGGGCTTGTAGTCTTGTCCTTGAAAAATAAAGGCTTTTCTAGTAGAATGGAAGGTGGAAACAAACACACAGTATATTAGTCCCAACTTAGTAAGAATGGAATAGATAAGGATACCATCTTCTTTCTTAACCTTAACACCTTCCAAGAGAAGTCTAAGGGTCTTGAACTTGGACAAAAAGTCTTCAATGGAAGAAAAAATATTGGGGTCCAACATAAGCAACTCATTTTCAAGTTGATAGGCTCTAATTTCATTTTTAAATCCAAAAACTTTAGTGAGTTGTTTCATTGCTTCATTAGGGGTATGAAGTTCTGTGATATGGAATTTAAGGTCTGGAGAAATAGACATCCCTATCAACCCACGTGCTTTATCTTTCCTATTTTCCCATTTGGCTACCTTATTTTCATCTTTAGGTTTAGTTTCTTAGCTTAAGGATATTGTGTAAAGACATTTACTTCTAAGTAAATCCATAATGTAGGACCACCATTGGAAGTAGTTGTTACTGTCAGGAATAACTTGGTATAGAATTTCCATTTTAATAGAAACTGAAGCTGTAGATGCTGAAACTAAGTGTTCCAATGGAGAGATCTCGAAAAATTAGGCCAATTAAAAAAAACGACTTCCGCATGTAGAAGTTATGGATTTTTGAAGAAAAGTCATTGAAGATGCTGACGAAGTGCATGAATGTGTGTAAGTGAATGATAATGTTATATTTAAAAAAAAATCACCCTCTCCCTCCAAACTTAATCTAATTAGATCAGTTTAAAAAAAAAATGTGACCCACTTTTATAAATAAGTGAAAGTCACTTTTACAATGGTACTTTATGAGCTACTCACTAAATTGTAACTTAAATAAAAGATAAAGAGACTTTAGAATTATAAGTGACTCACTTTTTATAATGGGTGGGTACACTTTTACATAAAGTAACTTTAAAACATAAGTTACATGTGTGTCTTGAAAAAACAACTCAACAAAACGAGAGACTTGAACACAAGAACGCTATTCTCATAAAGCAACTTTGGACCAAGTGAGCTAGTTTAAAATGTTAATAATTTTTGGAGAAGAGGAAGGTTTTTTCTTTTTCCTTTTTTTTCTTTTTTTCTTTTTTAAGTCACTGAAGCTTCGAGGTGCGTGCTTACTTGAAAAAACTCTTTTTGCCTACAAAACAAAAAACCACACAAGCCAACACGAACATGCAAAAAAAACCAAACCTTATGGCTTGAAGTTAGCTTTCAATGGAAACTAAATATTTTCCTCAATGTTTTTAATTTTCCGAGATCACACGAAGGTGAGGCAGAAAAGAGCATATGCATGAGAAAAATCCTTTCTTTCTATTTCTGATTTGCCCAGATCGCATAGACTCGCAAGGCAAAGAGCATACACAAAAATTAAAGGTATAGATCCGATAATAAAAAACAAAGAGATAAATAGTTAAAACTGCAAATAAAGACTGTATACCTCCAGATCTTAAAAATGATGTAGCTAGGGCTACAGGAAACCTTTTCGCGTGAAACGAAAGGGGTTCCTCACTGGAACAGATGCTCCTAACACAATAGAGTAGTCACCTGGGCCTGAAAGTGGTTAGAAACAATAGATCTAGAAACGACAGTCGGATGCAGTTGTACCTACTTCTGATTTGGATCACCAATGGATACAACCCTCAAATAGCTCTGATACCATGTAGGAATTTACATGGTAAATTACTCAGACAGAACACCAAAGGGAACTGCTCACAAAAAGATCACAGATCAATACATCAATATTCTTAACGTGGTTAAAACCCTCAAAGAGGGAAACAGTCCACAGCCTGAGCCAACGTGGAAAATTCAGGCAATTTATTAATAAAAGAAATAAAATTTACATAAGCTTCTCTCATGAATGGTCACCCTACAAATGACCCTCCATGCTCTTTAAATAGAGATCATAGACCAATCAGGTGTTAAGCCACGGATCAATTGCCGATAATACCGAGGATAGAATGAACTATCGGATCACTTCATGTCTAGAACATATCGTGACCATCAGATTGTAAGTTACAAAAGTACATAGTAAAGAAACACACTTTACCTAACTCTACACTAGACCAAGTTATACTTAACTATTTCCTATGTGTTGGAATATCCTAACAGAAAGAAGGAACTATAAGTACCCTAATGGATATGATATTGTAAGCTTCCATATGATGAGTTCATTCCATAAACACATTGATGATTGAAAGCTTGAAGTAGAAACTTGTTACAATATGAAGAGAGAGCATGCAAAGAAATGTTAACTTCAAAGGGAGCAAGTAGCAACTCTAATATTGATGATATGCATGGATATGACTTGGCTTCTTAGTTGTACATATTGAAAAAGAATATGAAGAGGTTGGAAGGAGAGCTTGCTTGATAATGTTATTCCAACAGCGACTTGATTTTATATGAAAGCACTTAGATTGAGTAAACAACACTTTTGATGACTTAGAAAAACTTAAACGCAAAATTTCTATTGGAAAGCTAATATGACTCTTAGATTAATATGAGGTAGAACTCTAGAAGACATATGCTAGAAGTTGTGAGAAATATTTCCTCCTTGAATATGAACAGATGAACTATTTGATGAGAATGTTGTTTCATGATCAACAATATCTAGGAAGCTCAAAATTTGATACGGCATGGTGATGCTAGGAGCCGAGAAACCATGTCATGAAGATGAAACATGAAAGATGGTCAAAGCTCATATATGATTTATTGTGAGATAGGTTTCATTGCATCTACCACTAAAATATCCATAGAAGAACAAGTAGTTGATGCATTGCTGAAGTATGAGACCAACTAAGGATTGTGATGATATCTCACTAATTGAGAGGGAGCAAGAAATCTCCTTCATATTTGACGAGTAATGACCTCCTCCCTGGTTGAGAGGGAGTGATGGTGGACACCATATTCTCCATATGTTTCATGCACTAGACAAGGATTAATCATCATACTTCTAGTGTATTACACGGGGAGGGAGAATGGAAGATTGGACAAGCATCTGCGATTGCTACTCCTTGAGGATTAAGAATCCAAAATAAGAAGTAGTCCCATGGATTGACACTCTGATAGGGTATCCAAGATAACAGTGGTCAAAGAGGACCAATATTCTTTGAGGATTGAGAATCCAAGATAAGAATAGTCCTGAAAGGACATGCCTTGTGAACATCCAAATGGGATATGTGCCTTGAGAGGCTATGGTGGTGTCCACGTGCATGCCTCCTAGCATTGTGCTCTAATATTGTGGAGAATTAGAGCTTGACCAGTCAAGGCCTTCCTATGTTGCTAATTAAAAATGTTGGCTATGATGTTGATGCTTATAGATGTCTTATCAATCCAACTCTTCTTATGAAAATATTTCAATTTGAGAAGAATCCTTCTACTAGATATGCAATTATGAATACCTCTCTAGTTAAGAGGGAGTGTTAGAAAATGTAACTAGGTTCAGTCTTCATTATTATCTTTGTACTGATGTCATTGTATATTTTATATAAAAGAGAAGAAGAAGAAAAAAATGTCAAGCATGGGTTTCCTGCTAAAAAATTATTATTTCATTATTTAAGCATGTTCTTCATGCTTCTAGGATTTAATGAGTCAAAGAGTCAAAGTCCTATTTGGACATATTGTAAAGAAAAAATAAAATTATTTTTTAAATATATAATTTGGGTCAAAAACCCCTTTAGATTCCAAGTCGACCTTACCCATCAAGTCAACCCTACCCCAAGAACATGTATATTCGCACCCCTCTAGACAGTGTAAATAGAGGATGATTTGTGCTCATTTACACACACAAATCTGTTGGATTGGCTCTTAAATTTCGCAAAAGAAGGAGGGTCGAACTTTGAAGTAGAAAAATATTTTGTGGAAGTTCTTCATTATCATATATTTTTTTGAAGTTTTTTTATTGGTCCCTTGTTATGGATGGATTTGTTGTGCAGAAGGAGGGTTTGACTTGGCATCTAGAAGGTCAAAGTCTTGGGTCTTGGATATGTCACTTTGAACTGATTTTATATGGGGTGTTTCTTTTATTTTTCCCCTTGGAAGGGTTTTTCCCTAGCTTGGAGCCTATATCGCATGTTCACTATTCTCTTGTGATCTTAATGTTTATATTTTGGTAATTGTTTGATAAAAGAAACATAATAAAGATTAATAAGAAGCCAACTAAATTCACAAGCAGCTATCAAAGAAAAATATAATTTAATTTGCAAGCCTCCCGATTTCTTGACACCCTTTGGGTTCTCATATTTTCCATTGGGCTCCACTTATCTCTTCCCCAGAGGTCCATTACTTTCCTTCCACACCCAAGAATTACCAAGACCCAAAACACAAAAGGAAAGGATAAGAAGAACATGGGACACCATTAAAAAGTTCATGACAACAACATAAAATCACAAACAAAACAACATGGCCATGCTCAAGTCAACAATCAAAGCAACAATTAAAATGTAAATCAAATCATGAAACGCAAACACATGAGGCATTCAATAAACCATAATCAGTTCAATCCCATGGATTTTGGTGTTCATTGCATCCTTCACCACCATTAGAGGAAAGTTTAGCCTAAAAGTGGTCTCCTAAGGAAAAATAATTATACAATAGTTAAAATAATAAAATAAGAGTTATGAATTTTGGAGGGAAAAGAACTTTTAAAAATCTTGGAGAATTAAAAAGGAAAAACACATCAAACAATTGCAAGAAAACCAATTGTGTACTCGAAGCGCCACCATGTTACTAAGACCTTGTAGTCACCAAGTTATGTGTTCACACAAGTTAGGCTTCTCTTCTTTCCATGAATCAATCTAAAGGAAAACACACTTGTAAAAAAAAGGGAAAAATGAAGCTTTGGATCCTACTGTTAATTCTACGCATATGAAAAAGAAACTAGAAAATCAATTAGAGACAACTAGACATTGTAGCAACCCGAACCTAGTGGATGCGCGGCTCTTCACTCACATTTTAGTGTGCACTCTCTGCCCTCTAGTTTCCTTGAAACTAAGATCACACAAAAAACTTGTGAAAGAGACTATGCTCTAATCCCTTTAGCACCTCCCCTGCAATGGCGCCAAAAATGTCGGGCTAAATATTTACACTATTAATTCCCAACGTTAAATTATCAACTAGGGAGTCATATACTTAGATGTGCAAGCATGGGAAATGCAAGATTGGAGCCTAGTCTAGCTTATTTTAAAGTCAACAACAATATGAGAAAAGTAAAACAAACTGCATGAAATTACCACAAAGGATTCATCACTAGGACACATAAATAACATGTGTTATAAAGACTCAGATCACAATCTTTCATGTGTGATCAATCATGGGTAGATTACTTCAATTTTTTTGTTCTTCAATGGATTCCTGTAATGGTTAGCTAAGTTATGAGAAAACCAAATTAAACTAAATTAAACAAACTACAAGAAATGTTAGATATCACAAGACTCTTCACTTAACAGCACATGTAGTTGAGTGGTGAAATCTCTAGTCTTAACCTTTCCTGTTCTTAAAAATAGAAAACAATAATTCTAACATACAACACGAGAAATAGAGTTTGCAAAGAAATCTAAAACATAGCAAATAATAAATTTAAATTAAAAATACAATGAGTAGCATTTTACCAATCTTGAGGGGCCCTCCCAAGATGGAAATTACTACTAGAGGCACTTCAAATGAACTCCAAGGATGCACCACAAATTTGGAATCAATCACCTTCCATATATTGAAAACTAAGCTCAAATTACAACAATGAAATCATAGCTCTCTTCCTCCTCCATTACAAAAGAATGATCATAATGACAAAATTTCCCACTTCTCACAACCCTATGAGGCTTATTTATACATGAAATCCATGGAGGAATGGATAAAACCAAATTCCCTCAACTTAGATTTTCATTAAAACCAATTTTACAATTTTTAGAATGAAATCTCAAAAATTTGAGTTTTTATGCAAAAATTACAAATTCGAGTCAAAGACCCTTCGATACCTCGCTATACTTTGCAAATTTTTAGAAACAATTTCTAGGCTTTGTAGCTGGCTATGTTTTCACGAAACCCAATTGGACATTTGGAAAGACATTTTTTCATTTGCATGCAAATCGAGGCACAATTTTTCAGTTTGAGAGTTTACTATTTTTTTATAATCCAGTACCAGATGAGTTGCATAAATATTCCCCCTGAGCTCGAGGTCCACACATGCGAGATGGGTGAATTTTGAATCTAGAGTCTACATGTCGATGTGATTCCCAACAAAACCCGAGTCTCGGATTTTCTTCTTGAAGCTTCCAAAATTTCGACTTTAATTAAGTACCGGATGAGCACAGTCTAGTACCGGATGAGCACAATCTAGTTAATTTAGTACCAGATGAGTATAGTTGGGTATTAGATGAGCACATAGCATAGAAATAGGTACTGGATGAGCACAGAAATAGGTACCGGATGAGTTGGAGTACCAGACTAATTGCAGGAACATGTTGCTTGGACATCGAAACATATAATTAAACCATCATCAACAAAACTATTGTATAATCATCATTTTAATCACTAAAAATATGGAAAATTATGTATTAACCACATGGGATGAGATAATGTAGGTTTATGGTGTAATCATGGATATATATTAACGAAATGTGGGGAGGTGTAATGATGAGTGTATTTATATAGCAAAAAATATAACAAAATTGGAGCCCAACAATGCTCTTGTCTTTGTATATTTTATTGGTTGTACATGCTGACGAAAATTGCGGCACATAATGAATTTTGTTGAAATTATGGAAACAAGATGAGAAGGATGGAAGAAAAAAACAAAGAAAAACTTGTGCTTGATGATGACTTCTTCATAATGATGGTCATGTTGGAAAGAGGGAACTATAAATACCTTAATGGATATGATATTGTAAGCTTCCATATGATGGGTTCATTCCAAAAACACATCGATGATTTAAAGCATGAAGTAGAGACTTGTTACAATATGAAGAGAGAGCATGCAAAGAAATGTTAACTTCAAAGGGAGCAAGTGCCAACTCTGATATTGATGATATGCATGGATATGACTTGGCTCCCTGGTTGTACATATTGAAAAATAATATGAAGAGTTTGGAAGGAGAGCTTTCTTGATAATGTTGTTCCAATAGCTGCTTGATTTTATATGAAAGAACTTGGATTGAGTAAACAACACTTTTGATGACCTAAAAAACTTAAAAGAAAAATTTCTATTGGAAAGCTAATATGACTCTTAGATTAATATGAGGCTGAACTCTAGAATACATGCTAGCAGTTGTGAGAAATATTGGCTCCTTGAATATGAACAGATGAACTATTTGATGACAATGTTGTTTCATGATCAACAAGATCTAGGAAGCTCAAAATTGGATATGACGTGGTGATGTTAGGAGCCGAGGAACCCTGTCATGAAGATGAAACATGAAATAAGGTCAATGATCATATATGATTTATTGTGAGATAGGTTTCATTACATCTACCACTAAAATATCCATAGAAGAACAAGTAGTTGATGCATTTTTGAAGTAAGAAACCAACTAAGGATTGTGATGATGTCTCACTGATTGAGAGGGAGCAAGAAATCTCCTTCATATTTGACGAGTAATGACCTCCTCCCTAATTGAGAGGGAGTGATAGTGGACACCATATTCTCCATATGTTTCATGCACTAGGCAAGGATTAATCATCATACTTCTAGTGTATTACACTGGGAGGGAGAATGGAAGATTGGACAAGCATTTGGGATTGGTACTCCTTAAGGATTAAGAATCCAAAATAGGGAGTAGTCCCATGGATTGACACTCTGATAGGGTATCCAAGATAAGAGTGGTCAAAGAGGACCAATATTCTTTGAGGATTGGGAATGCAAGATAAGAATAGTCCTAGAAGGACATGCCTTATGAACATCCAGATGGGATATGTGCCTTGAGAGGCTATGGTGGTGTCCATGTGCACGACTCCTAACATTATGCTATAATATTGTGGAGAATTAGAGCTTGACCAGTCTTCTTCAATTTTTATCAATGCCAGTCTTCTCAAAAATATGCATAATGGGTACTCGTTGGATGTGGAATTTAATTTTGCATCTAACGAGTGTCTACACTTGAATTTTGAGTAAAACTATATGGAGATAAGCGAAAAATACAATTGAAAAAAGTAGCTTTTCTTCTTTTCCCTCCAAAATATTTACATGTATCTCCTTTTAAATTTGAAGGACTTTGATCAGTTTACATATTATGACATGGAAATTACATAAAAATTTTGGGGGATCTTATAGGTTGAAATTTCCTCTAATGCATGTACACGCACATATAGATATATCAGAGAGCTTAAGTGGATGCCTGCTCCTCTCCTCTAGTGTTACACACTATTGGTTCACGTGCTTAGAGTTCACATGAACTATCCCCCTACTTCTTTTGTTGTCATTTAGGATAATCTCTTTTCAAGTGCACCCCTTTAGAATGCCAATAAAAAATTGACTTCCTTTCCTTTTCAACACTACAAGCCCTCTTTTTGGCCCTAATATAATGAATTATGTCCACATATCAAGAGGTTGTTGCATGTTTCAACAACCCTTGTATGCATGACAAGTATTGTATCAATATTCTGCTAAGTTTTTCCTACTCCCTTTACTTCCTAAGGAGTCTTCTATTTTCTACTTTGCAACTCTTCAGTTCAACCTTCAAGTTGTTGAAGGTTTCTGCTCTTTCAAGGGAGTTTCCCATCTCATATTCATGACGGATTCCAGTGTCCATGCCCTTTTCTTCTTGCTACGACCAAGCTTTCTTATGTGTTGCCACATCCACACACACACACTCAATTATTAGTTATAATAAATAAAAACAACTTAGCCAATACCTTGCCATGCTCACACAAAGCATGTTTCCATACATCTATTCACACATATGAATTTTCATGTCAGTCAAATGTTCACAAAAGCCAAGAATACATATACATATATAATCATGCCATTACAAAATTTGATATTAACCTTTGCTACCATGACCAAAATTGTTAATTAAAATTGGACTTCTTCCCCCAAGGCTGGCAACCATGACCTCAGCAATATTAAAATTCAGTTGGAAAGCAGTATGATACAAGATCACTTGTGACATTTATAATTTTTCAATTATATCATTATCATGGATATGCATACAACAATTAGCATATAGCCATGAATGGCAAGAAATCATTAAAAATAATGATAGCAAATGATCAATTTATCAAATCGTCTAGCCTCCAATCAACTAAGCCTCACATATAACATGTGGAACATGGGCTTTCCACACCCCCAACAATCAATATATATATAGACACACACCTCACAATTAACTGGGTCAAGATTATGCTATGTCGATGCAAGCAATATAGGGATTTCACCAAATTATATGAACATCCACACATTTCATTCCAAGTATATAAAAGCATGTCATTCAATCGACAGTGTCAGTATACCACAAGCACTTAGCCATACATGCAACCTAGCAATTAGTAAGGAATGGAGTCATTCACACATTCCTTACATATCTTGCATCAACAAATCATTGATCACTCACATACACACATTATTTGGCAGTGATAAAATAATATATGCGTGTGTGTGTGTGTTAATACATACATACATACATACATTGGGCCCTCTAAGATCTCCTTGTAGCCACCACAATATGACCTTATGCATATGTGTATACATATGCCCCCTCTAGTTGATCGAAGGCCTCTATGCAACAAGGAAAATTAACGATGCAAATTAATATCGAAGCCCCTCCCCGTCCCCAAAAATTGTGATGTCAGCAATGGGGGGGTCCATTATTTTGGTTTCGCCTCTAGGTTGCATCCCACCCCCTCAACATGATTTCCACCTTTCTTTCATGGCTTGATATGGCATCCACAGTGGGGTTCGACCTAGAACCTTGCCCCCACTTTCGAATATATTTATATAAATATTTATATCATAAACATTGCACATTCTCAACCAACATGACTACCATGCTTGACATTTGGTCCCTACTAATCTCCATAGATCAAGTGTTGAACCTTTTATTTTAATACCACTTTGAAACACCCCCCTCCACCACCTTAACTTAAACCAACTAAGAGGAAGGTGTTGCTTTCATTTAACCCTACCTCTATAGCCTGATCATGGAAATGGGGTCATAAATTTCTTAAATTCCCAACTTCCCTAAAGAAAACAATTAAAGCTACCTTCGCATCTGCATTGAAGAGAGATTTCTGATGATATAAATTTTACCTGAATCTGACCTACAGATCAAAATTTATGGTCATTTAAAGAATTAGAAAATAACCCCTTGCCATGTTAGTAGGCTCTACCTCGTGGCACCAACGAGGTCCCCACATGGTTCCCATGTGGCACTCCATGTCACATGCCAAGTCATTTCCCACCTCGGCTCGCAAGACCAAACCCTTAACGTGTTTTCTGACCCTTTCCCATTATATCCAATATTGGCCTCGACCTTCCTCTTTTACTTCAAACCACGTACATCACACAATTTTAAGCCTGGGGTGGGATGAACTCTTCCACATCAAATGATGGGAGGTCTTCCTATCTTGACCCCTCGCCAATTTTGCCTTTTTGTTACCACTGCCACCACACCTTGTAATTACAATTGGGTCGGGGTGAGACATAAATCCTTCCATGTCTATCAATAAAAGGATTTCCCATCTTAGCCCCCATCAACCTCACCTTCTTGCAAAAATTCTTTACAATTGTGGGAATATTACTTAGGTCCAAGACCTAGTGTTTCCCATTAAATGACAAGAAACTTTTCATCCCCCACTCTTTTTCAATCTCACCCTCTTCTCAACAATGTCGCAATCAGACACACTAAGGTTCAAGGCTTGATTTGACGTCACCCAGTCATCATGTTGACATCACCTCAAGATGATGTAACATTGACTACTTATCTTCCACGTGATGCTCTTAAAGGTTGTTAAGTGTGACCCATTTTTGGACTATTCAACCCTCCTATATCATCGTTTTTGGTTGCCACATCATTACCACCTCTATGTCATTGTTTCACCTCGACCCCAGGCATGAGTCCCACTAGAGTTTGAATGCTTGTGTAAAACACATATTTTACGTTATAAAGGCTTCTAGCCATTTTGGCGGAGCTCGACCCTCAGGCCTCCATATCATCTTGCCCTCATTCATCCTATAAATTGTTGTGAGAGGGGTTCCCTAAGGCTTGAGATGGAATTCCCTTCCCATTATATGTCGCGGATATTCTAATCTTCCTTGGTCATTAATATCGACCCTTTTCCTTTGTGCACAACCATGGTGAGGCTCTTCTGAGCTTTAGATATATACAAATTATATGTATGTATGTATGTATATATGTTAAGGGATTTCTTAGCACTGAGACTGCTGTTACGCTCTGTCAAGTTCCTCTCGACACTTAGGGAATTACAACTACCCCTCTTGAGCTTATCACATGCCCCTTTCTCCCCACTTAGATAATTTGGGCTATCTCTCCTAGGCTTGGCACTCCCTCCTCAGTATATATAAAAGTTATGAGCTACTCTTGTGTGCCTCTCAATACTTAGATAGGATCATTATCCTTCCTGATCTCTATATGTATATATACATATGTATGTATATATGGGCCATTCCGCCTAGCTCTTAAGCACTAATATAACCACTCTCAACACTATGTGACCCATAACCACATCCATGATTCTCCACAGTCTCACACACACAAAGATATAAACATATAAGGGCATTATTTCTTTACATTTAGCTCAGTAATACAAATCCATTCATTACAATATTAATTGGTGACAACAAATGATGCACCTATTTATCACCATAGCCCTAAACAAACATCCATGTATCAACACAACAAGGGCATACATTCCTCTTGATAACTTATGAATTTTATCAACAACATTCATATTGATTACCCAAAGAATAAGAACATTTCCATAGACCGTACATGTCACGTGACAATAATAAAACATCATAGTGAAATTTCATTCACCATAACATAAGTAACCACTTATCTTGAATTATATATAAGACTGGAAAATGAGATTGAGACTCCAACTCTCCCCACAACCTTAAATTGACTACACCATAGCCTTTTTTTGCAATCAATCATCCCTGAGTGAGGTTTAGATCTCAAGGAGGAGTTCTTAAAGGAAATATTAACCAAAACCATTAATTGTTACAGGGAATCTAGAGACCACAACATCTCCTCCCACTTAACTAGGAAATTATACCAACCCTGGTTAAAAACTCATGTAAACTATAAAATTACCACAGATGATGGGACATGTATTCCAAGCTGAATGATGGGGGAAACATCCTAATGGGTGTTGATTGGGTTTATTATGGGTAAGGAAATTGGAAAAGGAAATGGCTAAGGCTTTGGAAAGGCAAAATGTCATTTTTGTCACATTTATTTATGAAAATAATGGAAATTAGGAGAAAAAGGAGGTGAAAGGTCACAAGTTGCATGTGAGGAGGAAAATGAAGGAAAATAAAGGAAAAAAAGGCCTCATTAATAAAAAGGCTTATGAGGAGCAGTGGGCGGGACTTGGTCAGTTCAGTTTTGGAGCTCTCTCATTATTCTTTCTCCTTCATACTCTTCGAGACTTAGAGTTTTTGGAGCAACCTTGGAGGGTGTGGCATACTTGGATTCTTGGAGCAAGAAGGAAAAGAAAGAGAAGGAAAGAGAAAGATGACATCAAGAATAGGAGCTACATCATATTTTCTTGTAGGTACCGAGTTGCATGTATGTTTTCGTCACTAGTTTTGGCATGCATGGCACATGCATATGGATTCTTGGTCATGATTTGTGACTAGCATGGAGGATTGCCTAGAATAACAGTGGCTTGCCTAGCCTTTCCATTTCCTAGATAGCCATGGGGATTGTGGGTTTATTTCATTGTTTGTTTTGGTTGGTTCTAATGTTTCCTTTAGCTTGGGTTGAGTCATTAGTTCCTAGAAGCCTTGGTTGGACAAATGATATGGAAACCTATAACAGCTTGGGTTGAGTTACTAGTCCTAGAAGCCTTGGTTGGACAAACGCTCTGGAAGCCCTTGGTGGGTTGAGTTATTGGTCCTGGAAGCCTGAAAAATGTTGTGGGTTGAGTTACTAGTCTTGGAGCCTTAGTTTGACAAATTCTCTGGATCCTCAGTGACAGTCGTGGGTTGAGTTACTAGTCCTAAAAGCTTGGTTGGAACAAACACTCTAGAGCCCTGAAAGGCTTGTGTAGAGACCGATTTGATGATGGTTTTTGTGATGTCCGACCATGAGGTGGAATCATTGTTTGATGGGTTGAGGTGGATGGCCTTTCGAAGCCCTGGATGAGTTTTGATTGATGTGTTCTATGAGACACCACATTCATGCTTAGAATGTGGCATGGGGGTGAATGGATGAAGAGAGATTTGGCTCAGCCATTCTACAGCCAGTTGGAACATGGAAGTCCCATCGTGGGTTCAGATTTTGTATCATTAATGAAAGGTTATTTCTCCTTGTATTTCTATCAGCATTATACTAGGTTATATGAGGTTTATATGGCTATGATTTCATGGGTATTTCTATCCCTATTATTCTAGTTCTGTATATGTTTTATGACAGCAGCTATGTATGGCTCTCGTCATATTTTTCCTTGTATATGAATGAACATTGTATCTATGGTCTAACGGATGGAATGGAAGTTAATGTGTTGAGGCGCCAATGCTTCATGGTAAATCTCAAATAAGTATGAGACCCCTATGCTTAGATATGTTATTTACACCTATAGTTTACATATTTGTGATATGTTTAATGAAATGCCTATCATGGCTAGTAGGGGTCCAGTCAAGGTCTTAAACAAGTATTTTCTTTAGTACTATCATTTCCATGTTATTTTACTGTTATGGAGAGATGGTTCAATTATGGATAGTGACCTAGGCTCTGGGCCTAAAAAAGTGGATAAAATCCCAAGGATTCTAGCATAGCATTGACTAAATGAGTCTTTGTACACTGGCAGGAAAACCTAAGAGAGCGACTATGGGTTTCTGGACGTTGTCATGCTTATAGCATGAGAGCAAATGAGGCTTAAGTTGTCCAAAATCTCAGTGGGACCCAAGGGAAAGTTGTCTAAAAGTGTTGGGTTGCTTCTTGAGGGTCCTAAAGATGATTTTGAATGTATGTATGGTGTGTTTCTATCGATTCCACTTCCTTAACGTGACTTAGGAGGTTGAATCATATCATAGTGGCCTCTCATCACATGTTTACCCTGGCTAGCCGATTGCTTGGGTAGATGTGGGAGGAGGGTGTTACAAAGTGGTGTCAGAGCATGGTTCACCCCTCAAACTGGATGGGTTGTGTGTTGGTCATGCATTCGTGTTAATTGCATGTGTGTTCCTTATGTTTGTAGTCCATCTGCTTATTACATTTGCATGGTGTTGAGCAAGGTTGTAGTGATTTCGTCATGTGAAGGTTGATGTTGGCTTAAGGGGGGCCTGACCCAGAAACAGAGTTATTCATGCCAACCAACAAAACCCTAATAGTTGGCCCTTTCGGTAACAACATGCATAGCACAGGTTGCAGTTTCACCCAAAGCAGTACTGGGGGATGCTAGAACCAAGTTTCTGCATCTAGAGGTTTGTGTGATGGTCTTCCCGAGGATCTATAGCTAAGATCTGCCTTCACATAAATCAATTCCTTTCGACTGTCACCTATTGCAACTCTATCGAAATGAACTTTAGATCTTCATGAAGGTACACTATCGTACTTAACTTTCATAAAAGGTACATATTTGCTGCTTTCGCACAATAAATCATATCGCTAGATCTACCTTCGCATAGATCTACCCCTTTTCAAATAGTTAATTACAACAGATCTATATAATACTTTGCAAAGCTAGTTAATTACTTTTAACATGTATAAATATTTTAGAACCCATAGTTTCACACAGACAATACACTTTAATTCATATAAAATAGATCATTCAGCGAAGATGCATAAACTCAAACAAAGATAATAAACAAGGCACAGATGCAATAGATTCAATCCAAAACAGTCTTTATTAGACTTAGCATTCAGTTATAGACTCTTTCCGCCCTACACCCTCAGCTACAGGAGCCCGCGCACTCAGCTGTGAACTTACCAAGGTCTTCACACACTCAGCCGCAGGAACCTTCCCTTTTCTCCTAAGTATAGGAAATAGACTTTTCCTGCCTTAGCACTTTGCCCTTACAATGATTCTCTATCAAAATTTTGATACCTAGACTCATTATGACTCAACTATATATATCCTTTTCATTACAATACCATGGACTGTGGACCATGGGTGAGTCTCAAAATCGACCTATCACCTACCCATACAAGGAGCTAAATCCCCTTTGAATTTTACTTAGCTTCGCGCTCCGCTTCCATGTTTCATAAATTCTTTACATTCTTTAACAAAAATTATTACAAAAATTGACTTAACTGTAAAAAATTGACCCTTGGGACCCTATCCCAACAAGCCCCCAACACAAATATGGTGACTCGCCATCAAGTCACTCAACCAGATTCTCCACTTTGTGGCAGAGTTTGCTGAACTCCATCTTCAAGAATTCAAGGTCTGTTATGCTCTACATGGTGGCCTGCTGCACTTCTTTAACCAGTTTCTCTATAGTTGGCCCCTGCATTGCAAGGTGCATGGTCCTCTGTGTTTGCGGAAAGTTTTGAGCTTCTCTTGGATAACCAGAGTAACCTGGATCGCTTCCTTTGTCCATGGCTAAAGCCAAGCCTTCAAAACTTATTCCTTGTGGTATAGCTCCTCAACCTGTGCCTATAGTACCTTCATTTCCTGTAAGCACACGAAGCACTGGATTGGCACCAAAGTGCATGCAGTCACCCTGATCTTGTCGACTTTCTGTTGTGCATCCCTGACCTCTACACCCAACCTCTGCAATTTTTATTCCTCTTGCAAAGTAGTCCATAGCTCCATTGCATGTTCAAATACAGAATTGCAGCTTGTTATGGCATTACCCAAGGCAGTCATATGTTCCCTGATGGTTGTGCCACGCTGCTCCTTGACCTCTACCGAAGCAGTCTGCTCCAGTTTCAATTGTAGTTTTGAGATCTTCATCTGAAAATCAAAAGTAACTCGACCTACCTCTTCTTTGGACTATCCAACTACAGGGGCTAATTCTCGAACCTTTGCTGATGCGGTCACATCCTCTGGAATGTGTAGCTCTGGTACTAAGTTACATGCTTATGTAATTGTGGCTTCTAGGCTTTGGCTTCGTGTTGCGAGCTCTTCTTTTTCCTTAAGACTATGAACGTTCTCGACGAAGATATTTTCATTGTTCATTTGAACTTCGATGATCACCGATGATTGTTACCGGGAATAGTGTCCACTCGGATGCTGCTATTCCCACTAAGATTGGTGGCTATCTTAGAAACAAACAAGTAAAGTCTACTTTCGCTTTCCTTTATGAAAATAGATAGGAGTGGAACAAAGGAGAGACCAACCTTAGTCTTGCGCCGATTTCCTCTCCTTCCTGATAGAGCCTTGCCGCTTTGCTTTTGTCTGCCTAGCTTCAAGAGGCACTGTGGAAATACAGCAACAATCTACTATCGAAGAACAAAGACTACATTTCATACAAATAAACAGGATTCAGATGTGTGTTACCATCAAATTGCATTATATATATGAATACAACAAGAATATGAGGACATTGAATAACTTTATTAAGATGAAAAGTAGCAAGAGGATTACAACCATATGTTCTGACCCAGCATCATCCTCTAGCAAGAAGGCCCTTCTTCACCTCAAGTAAAGCTTAGATCACCCAACACTATGAAATTACACCAGAAACCAATAGCACTTCTCTATAAGATACAAAATTCCAGCCTCCCGATATCTGTGATGAGGGATCCATATATAGATGATTATAGGGAGGTGAGTCATCTTCTGGGATCTTGATTAGTGTCCTCTTTCTGATAGTTCTTGCTTCCACTTGGAGAATGATGATCTCTTACTCATCCCTGGTCGAAAACAGAGAGGCAAGTGTCAGAGGGGAAGCTTCTGGAAGATTCCATGATCTTCCACCTCACATTTTGTCCTTGCCATTTGTCCATTCTCGACCATCACACCCTACAGAGGAGAAATTTAGTATGCATCGCACCTTATACACTGGGAAGGTGATATATGCATCACACCCTCTGCATGGAGCTTTCAGTATGGTCCAGTTTTGACCATTTATGAGCAGTTTTCAGTGGAGAATGTCTGGGAGATGATGTAATCAGTTGACCTTGTTCCTTTAGGCAGTGAAGCAACCCTTTTAGCGACTTAAGAGCCCTCAGTTTATGGACATTTGTGATTGGGGTTGAAGTGCCCAAAATTTTCTATAACAAGGACCCAGAGGTTTGACAGAAAGAAAAGGGAGGCAAGGCAAAGCAGTTGAAGGAACCAATGGATTTGGAAGCAAAAGAACTTTGCAATGGAGTGGAGGAATTAGATGTTGAGGAGGAAGAGACTATCACATGGCTCCCAGAATATATCCCTCCGTGGAAAGGGTCCAAGGTAACCAAGGACCTATATTCAGGAAAATTCATGATCTCTACATTGTTGTTACCAAAAGAAATAATTTTTGAAGGGACAATTTTAGCACGTATCCTAGTGTTAAAGATGCAAGACCAGGATCTCACCAATGATGAGAAATTCCCTCACTTGGCGACCAATAAATACATGACCAAGATTTATTATGAAGAAAATAGGGTTACAAGGCTGGAAACCATGAAACTTGTCAAAGGTGTCAAGTAAGCTGGATTATTTCATATTCTTTGCATGCCACACTTCCACTAGTCTATTATTAACATTGTCTGTATGCGCTAGCTTCTTGCATGGGTGCATTATGGGTGCTTATGGCTAGGTGAACCCATCCCTATAATTGATATGATTATCCATTGCATTATGATGCTGCCCTATAAATGGTTGGACCCAGCCAAGGAACTTGGAGGAAAGAGAAAAGAAAAGGACCTAGCGGATAGAATGAAAATTGAATTTGGGTTGATCAAGAAGTCGTGTGTATATTCTATCTGCTTAATTCAAGACTAAGAGGTGCAGTTATCCACTCATATTTCAGCCAGAAATATCATGAGGAAATGTCATGTAGACACGGTTCTAGCACCAGTCATTTCATTGGTTGCACAGTGCACGAAGGGAGTGCAGTACAACTGGGTGAAGTACATGTGTAAAGAATTCTTAGCAAACTGTCACGAAGCACAGGAGGACAACAAGGCATTTCACTATGCCTGGCTCCTGTTGCTAATTCTACTAGTAGCATGGCGCCTACCGGAGGATAGTCAGTTTCCTTTGTAGTAAGAAGACGTACCAGAGGCAGTGAAGTTCGCTTCACTGTTGGTGACAACGATTCCAGAGAGAATCATGGAATGAAAGGTCTTTTGGATCTTGGTCAAAATGGACCTTCGCATAGTAATAAGTCAGCGGCCAAGGTTGTCTCCAACCTTGTTCGATAAGTTGTATGCCTTCGTAGAATTTAAGGCCGACTTCCATAATGTCTCTATCTGAGCAAGGCGAGACCCTAAGTAGATTTGGCATAAGTTGCCATACATAGTTTCAGAGACAAATGTGCAGGATATTGTGGGGATTTTGTTAGCGAAGTGGCGACAACCTATGGAGGTTGGTGTAGGTACCATTCAGGGTGGAGAAATCTCTACTACGCATACAACAACTACACAGAAATGTAAAGAAGCAACATAGGTAGTGGCATAGGCATTAGCTGAGCAGTAGAAGAAAGAAGTTGTTGCTAAGGCAGTTGTTAAAAAAGAGTGCACTGAGAAAGAGAGTGCTGAGAAAGAGCGCACTAGAAAACAGAACATAGTGGAAGTCAAAGCATAGGCTTCCTAGCATATTGAGGAACAAGAACTATCTGCGCAGGGAAGAGATGGAGGGGATGAGCAAAACACTCCCTTTACATTGAAGGAGTAGACTAAGGAAACAACCTCAGGTCCAAGAACAAAGAAAAAGTCAGATAAACAGACACATGTGGACCCCATGATCCTCAATGAGGGGGACTTGGATGAGATCGAGGATAAGTTCAGTGATATAACAAAAAAATTGTGGCAACATTTTGAGAAATAATATATGTAGACACTCGGGAGTGTCCAGAAGGATATGCGCGAGTTGCAAATCTAGACAGGCAGAATTCAGGCGAGCGTTGGACAAGTGAGTGGGGTTCAAGCGAGCCTATAGCAAGTGAGTAAGAGCATGTTGGAGAAAGAAAGGAATTTGGACCTCTGAGTCATCTCCTTACCAGAAGGTATAGTCTGCACAGAATTAGAGGAAGACCACACCTAATTGGTAAATATTAAAGGCATGGGGGTGAACTTAGCCGTGTTGCCACTTCAGACCCTCCACGCGCTTCATCAAGGGGTCTCGGATGAGCTTTAAATCAGATAGAAACATACACTAGCACTAATCAGTGAGGTTAAGTTTAACAATGAGCGGATATTTGCTAAGAAGGCTCAGGCCCTGAAAGAAAATGAAGAGTTGGCAATGCAAAGTTAGAGCCTGGAACTAGCAATTACATAGGCATGTAACTCAGCCCCAAAGTTACATATTCCAGAGGATGTAGTAGTTGTGGCAAATATTAGGAAATTGGCTATTAGAGTGTGTGAATCGAAGGATGAAATAGGTTGAGTCACTTTTGATTTCCATATGAAGATAGTGGAACTACAGCTAAAGTTGTAGTCGACTACTCCACCGAGGCTAGGCAGTAGCGCAGCGTAGCCATCAAGGAGCGCATGACTACTCTAGAGAATGCAGTCAAAGGGTGCGAATTTCTTTTTAACAACATCATGGAGTTGTGGGATACTTTACTAGAGGACCTAAACCTGTAGTGATTGACTACAGAAATTAGAGAGGCCCAACAGAAATATGATGAGGTCAGGGGACTGTGCGCACCTTAGTGCTAGTCTAGCGCTTCGCATGCTTACAGGACGGGAAGATGATACAGGCACAAGTTGAGGAATTGTAGTCAAATGAATCAGTGTTAAAGGCTCAGCTTCAGCCATTAATAGAGGAGGCATCCCAATTTCTCAGACTATTTAGGAAAACCTGAAAGCTTTTCAATAGACTCAAGGGACCATGCAACTTCTGGTGGAGGGACCAACTACAAAAAAACTAGTCGAAGAGTTGAAACAAGTTGCAATACAGAGCATCACAGAGTTGGAAGCATTGAAGCAAGATTTAAGTGAGATTAACCACAAAGTAGAGACACCAACTGAGTGACTTGAGGGCAGGTCACCATATTTGTGTTAGGGGCCTATTGGGATAAGGTCCTTAGGGTCAATTTTTGACAGTTTAATCAACTTTTGGTTAGAATTTTGTAACAAATGTAAAGTCTTTGTGAAATGTGGAAGTGGAGCGTGCAGCT
The DNA here is from genome assembly GCA_000404065.3 of Pinus taeda. Taxonomy (NCBI): domain Eukaryota; kingdom Viridiplantae; phylum Streptophyta; class Pinopsida; order Pinales; family Pinaceae; genus Pinus; species Pinus taeda. The sequence continues at coordinate 291,544 of APFE030736714.1, forward strand.
AAGTAAGATCCAAAGGGGCTTTACTCCCTTGAATGGGTAGGTGATAGGTTAGTTTTGAGACTCACCCATGGGCCACGGACCATGGTATTGTAATGAGAAAACTATATATACTTGAGTCTTAGCAAGTCTAAAAAAGATAAATTTGGATAGAAAATCATTGTAAGGGCAAGGTGCTAAGAAAGGAAAGGTCTATTTCCTGTACTTAGGTGAAAGGGGAAACCTCCTGTAGCTGAGTATGCAAAGACCTTGGCAAGTCTGTAGCTGAGTGTGTGGGGCCTTGCAACTGATTTTGTACGGTAGAAGAGTTCGTAATTTGGATGTGGAATCTAATAAAGACTATTTTGGCTTGAATTGAATGCATTTGTGCCTTGTTCCTTAATTATGCTTAAGTTAATGTCTTTTCTCTCTATAAGTTGTTCCCTATAAATTAATGTGCTCTACTGCATGAATCTGTTTGATCTTTAATACCTATGTATGAAAAGTGTAATGAACTATTTTCGTGAATATATTAGATAATTTAGTTATTATAACTATTCAGGATGAGTAGATCTACATGAGGGCAGATTTGGGTTTGTTATTTACTAAGTAAAAACCACGAATCTACCTCTTTTGTGTATGATAAGCATGATTGTATACCTTCATGGAGACCTAGAGGTCAATTGTATAGAATTGTAGTAGTAGATAGTAGGAAGGTATAGATCAACACGAAGGTGGATTTGAGCTATAAGGGATTCAAAATACACATCACACAGTCTCTGGATGCAGAAACCTGGTTCTAGCGTCCCCCAATACTCTGTCAGGTGAGACTGCAGCCTACACTATGTAGGTTTTTTCTGAAAGGGCCAACAATTAGGGTTTTGTTAGTTGGTACGAATAACTTTGAACCTGGGTCACACCCCCTTAAGCCAACAATAGGTAGTTGAAGAATCCTCATATGGGACAAAATAATGAATAAAGGGGTTTTGGGCCATTTTTTATGCCTGCTCTATTGGAATAATGAGAATTCAATGGATCATCTATTGAATTTATGACCATTTGAAATCTACCTTTAGGATACGTTATTGGGACTCTTTGGTTCTTTGAATCAAATTTCCAACATTCTAGTCAAATTTATAGAGTCATGGCATCCTACAATTTTCAATAATATTGTAGTTAACATAGTCCGGACTTCGATTCCAGGTTTTGTTTAGTGGAACCTCTGGAGGGAAAGGATTAGAAGTATATTCAAGAAAAAAAATCTCAGACGTAGAATTTGTTTGGTTGGAATTCAAGTAGCATATACAAGAGATTATGCTCACTGAAACATGGACCCAAGGTGATTAGAAGGCTCACCCTCTTGAGTCTGGCATTATATCTTATCTCAAGCTTGCCCCTCTATGATATTCATTCCACCCTCTAAGATCATTGATTGAGTAATCTTGTCTCCATCCTTTTCTACCATCCTCCTGAGGACTTTGTGAAACCCAATTTTGATGGTGCCTCCAAAAGAAATAACGGTCAGGCTAGATACTAGGATTTTTTTGGGACTAGGAAGGAAGAACTTTAAGGATATTCTCAATGAATTGTGGTCATACCAGCAATGGCACTGCAAAATTTTTGGCTCTATAATGAGGATTGATTGTGGAAATTTTATTTGGATATTCAATGATAGACATTGAAGGGGATTCTCGGTTGGTTATTTTAATAGTTAAAACTCTTACATCTGGAAATCCAGTGGAAAATTTGACTTAAATTTAGAGATTGGAATGTACTGTTTCACATATCCACACTTTTAACTATGTAAACTTTGAAATGGGAACTATAAGCTCAAAATGGGGACTTTGGCCAAAAAACCCTGAAAAAACATCAAAAACAGTGCTAAAAATGAAAAGTGTGTATACTGGAACGATGATTTTATTTTTTAGGGATCAATTTTGAACATGTTTTAAAAATTGTAGTGACTACTAAATTTACTACAAAATTTTCATGGAAAATATAGCTTCAAATCGAAAATGATGATACTGGAATAATGATTTTTTTTTTTTTAGGGTCAATTTTCAAACTTTTTAAAAAATGCTAGTAAAACCAAATTTTTATGTGCCAAACAAAGTTGTTTATGAGGAAAAAAACACTAATGTTTCCGGTAGAATATCATTTTTCTTTCCTAAGTATAAATTCAACATGTTTTCAACCATAACATGCTAGATACATAAGAAATTGAATTTTTTCCAACTATAAAATTAAAAAACCATGACATTATGAACGAATTACATCACTAAATGAATTCAAAAGTCATTATTTGTATATTGAATAAACATACATTATATCTCTAATTTAATATTGCATTGTAGATATTTCAAACTATAAAAATTATCATAATTAAGACATATAATCCAACAATATAAAAATGCTTCATAACTTCTCATTTAACACCATATGGAAATCATTAATTTTATTTCAAGATACGATGCATACATCAGTTATACAAACTGTCTTAAACAATTATTCAAAATCACTCATATTTTCTTACACACCATCAGAATTCACATCTTCAGATGAGTGACTGGATGTTGACGAAGATGTTCCATATTCTTCTCTTTCATCAACTATTGCCCCATCTAAGTCCACATGCATGCCCAACACTTCAGGTTTCAAAGTTCTTCTAGATCTACGACTAGTTTCAGCAGACTCCCATCTCAACATGGTTCCTTCTGGTAACAACCTTTCCAAAATCTCTATCGTCCTGAAGCAAAGAGTTCCTCTCTTTGTTAAATTGAAGTCATAAACAAGTATGTCAACATCCTCCAATTTTAATATGTCTGTGTTGCGGCGATTTATATTTGTACTCTTTCTTTTTCTCTTGCTGCCAATTTTTTTTGTCAACTACCATCTCTGGCTTATACACACCATTGAATGGGTGTGTATTTGTGGCATACCAATGTAGTTCAACACTTGTAACATCCTCATTTTCTGTAAAGACCTTTATAACTTTAGCAACCCATAATGGATAGCCATTGGGATCTCCATCTACTAGCACTGCAATCATGCAACCCTCCTTAATATCATGTACTGAACCCCTGTAAAGGTCTTCCATGGCTTCACGTTGTGCACGAGATCTTCTGGAACTAATATACATATCTCTTACCTCTGCCTGTGAAGAATTAATAATACCTTGAGTTTGTTGTTATTCAACAATGTTTATTTCCTCATGTTCATTTGACACATTTTGTGGCCAAATAAATGGATTTTTCAAAGGTATATCTTTGTTTGTTGTTGTTGAAATGATATCACTTTGATTATTGAAAAATGACTCCCACCAAACTGAATCAACAATGTCAAAGTACTCATATGTATATTTAATACATTTTTTTAATTTCTTCCAGGCAATTAGAATAATTTATATCTCTATTTTTTCTGCATGCATTCTGAACTTCACCAACTGATTGTAATAACAATATTTTTGATGCAAATATTTGATGATCTGGAATCAACTTCAAAAGTTGCAAACCTGATGATGGTGCTCATTCTGCAGTAGTTGAATACTTCTTGCCCCATATTAGTGTTTTCCCATCAATTTTTTTTATACGAAATTGATGTTGGAAGCTAATGCCATTAAGTTGTTCAATGCATTTCCCCTCACCATATGATCCCAAAATAAACCTTCGCATGTCAAGAGTTTCTTCCAGCACATCAAAAGTAGGCTCTGACATGTATGATTTCTTAAGACATTCAATTAGTGATGGCAAGCTCCCAACTTGCTTCCTCCTCAATATGACTAAAAAACGACTGAATATCTGATCAATATGGTCATGAGTGTGCCCAACAAGAAGGAAACCAACCTTTACCTTTTGAAAAATTCTCAATTCAACAAGCATGTTTATATATCCAAAAACAACTTGATTTTTTTTTCACGGCAAGTGTTGTCCAATTGTAGATACAAAACTTTAGGAAGAATACCAGACCAATGAGAAATCACATCATGAATTATGGTTATGGTCAGATTTGCATCATTATGAATATTTGGAGTTGTGAAGTACACCCTTGGCAACATTTTCCCATTAAAGGCAATACAACCGACCAAGTGAAATTGAATAAAATTTTCCTCCTGTAAATTTTTGGGTGTGTGAACAAAATGTGGTAAAAGTATTTTCTTCTGGTCCATACTATCAATTATCAAACCCAAATATTTATTTGGATTATCATTACACTTCTTTCGATGGTTGTACAACTTCTTCCTTTTGTTTGTGTTAGTGTCATCCTTTCCAACTTTCCTCCAGTGATCAAATATGCTCTTACAAAGCGGTCTCAGAGTGTCAAGGTCAAATTTTATCATTTCAAAGAGTCTTCAAGCAAACTTTGGTCACTAGGCATTAGGTATAGGGGTTTCTTTTACTCCTGTCAAAGTTGTCCAAATGTCGGTCCATGTCACCATTCAGCTGAGTGTACCATTATTCAGAGGGTTTTCATCATCATGTCAAGTTCCATTGGGTCATTTCACACCCTGTTCATGCTTCAGTTGCGCCTAGGTAAGGTCATTTCCCTCTCCTAGGGTTTTGAAGGAAATTTCTCTTGGACGGTCAAATCATTAGAAAAACTTGTATCTAGATGTTCATACACCTTCCCCTATCCTTAATATACCTTATCAAACATTTCCCATCACTGAGATCCCCCAAATTCCTCATTTTTGCACAAACCCTAGTTTCTTGCTACAACTTGGCAATTTTCTAGGTTGGGGCCTGTGTTTTGCCCTTTGGACCCCTTCCCCTCACTCAATCTCTGAGATTCCACTTTCCCCTGCTTCCTAACATCCCTCCCTACTTCCCAAAATTTCCCCAAGAATTTAGAAGCCCCTTATCCCCTTCATTTCGCTTCATTTCGACAAAATCCCTTGTTTCACACATCGGGATAAGTTTTATTCAAAAGATGTTTCAGAGCAATCAAAGATGAATTTTGGAAACTTGAGAGAGGTTTTTGCCCACAACATGCCAAATAAGAAAAAACTCCACTTTTTACACAGGTGTCATGGTTTTAGAGAAATGTCAAAAATATCGTTGCCTCAGGAGAATCGAATGCACCTCTGAAGTGACCTTGGGAAAATCAAGTTTCCTCCTAGCTTGGTTGGCCAAATGACTTTTCGAATGAGTCAAATAATAACTAGGCACAAAGAGATTTCCAATGAGCTATCATGAGCTCAATTTGGAGTTGAGGAAGGCATTAAAAAGTTGACTGTAACAACACTCTTCCTTGAGGCAGCCTCATTTGTCACATTTTTACCAGTCTTGGGAGATTTGAGTTTTGACAGGGAAAATGAACTCAAAATTCCAAAATTCTAGTTGTTTTGGAAGGTATACTGAAAGAAATTTCCAACGAGCTATCCTATGCCCAATTTGGAAACCAGGAAGGCCTCCAAAAAGCATTTGAAAGTTGTGCTACGCGTAGGGCTCAGGCGCGCTATGCATCAGGGTTTTTTTGCATAGTTTTCATCTTCAGCTCAATGCGTAGCGCGCCGCACGCTACCCTTAAGTTGGGGAGGTAAATTTCAAAAAAACTCAGCATTTTTGGATTTTTCATGACAAATTACGCTTGCTCAGCCACTGCCAAGACATTTCATGGAGATTTGAGCCCCCAAAAGGTCTAAAAACAAGCAAAAAATAACCTTCTGTCACTTTTTGGACACACAGAAAGCAGTCTTGGGAGATTGCAATTTTGGAGGGGAAAATGGCCACCCAATTGAGAAATTCCACTTTGGTGGGAGATTAGACATCCAGACCTTTCCAACAAGCCCACTTGTGCCTCATTTGGATGCTGGGAAGTGCCAAAAAGGTGGCCTGAAAGGCGCGCTACGCGTAGAGAAATGGCGCGCTACGCGTTGGGAAAATTTGCTACTTTTGCACCTTTAGCTCAGGAAAACGCAGCATTGACTAGTTTTGACTTTTTGGTGGGATTTTTCATCCTATTTGATGTAATTGATGTAATTTCATGTTGACATGACATTTTTTACCTATTCTAGAAGATTCATTCATAAAATGGCAAAAAATTAATGAATGAATTGGTTTCCTAGCTTATAGAGGCAAGTTGTTTTGATTGCCTAGTTTGTAGTGCTCAGTTTAGAATTGGTTGAAATAGCTCCTAGAAGGAGGAGCTCGACCCCTAGAGGTTAAGGAATGGGTTGGCTTGGTCTATATATGTAATTTTTTATTTAGTAGCAATGGTTGGACTCTTGGGATAGTTTTTGAGACTATATTGTACATATCTTATCAGCATTTTTGGCAAAGGAAAGACCAGGGTTTTGCAGCACTACTTGGGATCCATGTGGCTTTATGTCTTGATGGTGTGTTTATTTCAGTACTTGTAAGTTTTGTATGTGCATCATTATCTCTATTGAATCTTCTCTTATTAAGCAAATGAAATGTTAAGGTAGAATCCATGAAATTGATATGCTCTGCCTTTAAATTTGTTTAATATTCTATGTTTTCTTCAGTTTAAGGAGAATCCTTGAGACCCCTTGCTCTCCTTAGCCTCTCACCATTTTTATTTATCCATCTCACATGCTTTATGGAATCAAAACAATTGCCTAGCTTGCCCCAAGTGGACCTCTGCAAAAACTGTGCCTCATCCCCGCACCCAAAATTGCCTTTCCCTTGATTTCAACAAAATCATAAAAAATCAATCCTAAACTCTTTGTACTTAATACCTAGCCTAAAATCAGTTATCTCGAGCCTTCTTGATTACCTTTTGCCGAGTTTGACCCGAAGAGAGCCCTCTCCTGTCCTCGTAGGGCTAGCTACGAGGCTGAGCGTGGTTTGATGTGGCCTTGAGTCTTGCCTTATTTCAGCCTAAGGTAGATTTGAGCGCTAACATAGTGGTGACTCCGCTGGGGAAGAACTGGTTTGCTTGTTAGTGTTATTTGATTTATAGCTACAGACGGAGTCTGAAGTCATGCCAGGTAGCCTTCGAACTTCACATTGCTCTGCGAGTGCATAGTAGATAAACGTTGCTTCAGTCGATCTCCGATGTAGCTTGTAATTGTAACACTTAACTTATAAATTGCCCTAGTACGTGTATCAAGTTCAGATCTGATGGTTGATGGTGAACAACGGTCAGACATCATAAGGCTGAAATCATTCACCTGGCAACTCCATTCACTGAAAAATCCAGAAATCGACGCTTCATGGTGACTTCACTGTAGGGAGATCAGTAGCTGTGAGATTTTCAAGATGGACCGAATCATGAGAAGATACGCTCCCATGAGCTGAGATCACATTCCAAGTTTTCCGAATAAGATACCCAAGGTAGATTGGTCAAGGAATCTACCTACGTTTAACAATGATGGTAAGAAAGATGCTGCTTTACATTTGGTTAGATTTCATATGCATATTCGCAAGCTGAAAGTGGATTTTCCTGAAGATTGCTTGATAAAGATATTCCTGGCCACTCTCGAAGTTGAAGCCCAATCTTGGTATGAAAATTTGCCGCTGGCCTGTATTTACTGTTTAAAGGATTTTCATGCTCTGTTCATTGAAAGATATCAAGTATCTTACCCATCATTAAAATTAGTTCATGACTATTGCAAACATGCTTCTACTTTTATTGAAAGCCTTGAGAAATATTATGAAGATGATAATTTCATGGATGATGAGATCATGGAAGCCCTATATGAAAATCCATTTCAGCATACTTGTCAAGATGATCAGGACATTTTGCACCAGAATCAAGATCAGCAGGCTGAAGATGGTCATATGGTGGAAGATGATGAAAGAGAAGAGCTTGTTTCAGATCTGCCCACAGAAGAAGACAACATGCAGATTGCAGAATGTTATAATGTTAGGACAGCTACTTCAGTTCTAGATTCAGATTGTGATGACCAAGCATACTTTGTGCTAAATCCTGAAAAGGAGAGTTTTGTTGTTGAGATCATAGACAAAGGTTTTGATCCAAATGTTCTCATGCCATCAGAACAGAGCCTGCATGAGGAGGTAATTAAGTCAGTTCATGAAAATAAAGATGAGATCTTCATTCAAGTAAGTGAAAAGGTTCCTTTGGATGAATTTATGGTAGATGATAGAAATGTCATTTTTGCACTTCAAGAATCAGCTGAAGTTTCTTTCCTGATGATTGAAGAATGTAATAAGGAACTTGATAATTTGGTTGTGGTATCATATGAAGATGACCTACCATATTGTCAGACTACAGAAGATCATAGCATACATGATTACCTTTCAGATTCTTCATATATTTCATGTGTTGGAATGTTTTTACAAGAGGAGATATGCTCATCTACCTGTTCAGAGTTTTTTGAAGCCCACGGGCATACTTTTACCGAAGCATATGATGAAGATAGATCAGAATTTGAAACAAAGGACACCGTGTTCTTTTAGCAGGAGGTGGCATTGGCAAATCTTCATGTTTTTTAGGATCCAATGGTAGTTTTGTTACAATCAGCAGTGAAAGTGATTATTCCTGTGTTCAGTGATGAAGGAGATCATGGTCAACTATGTTTTTGGCTACCCAGTTACCAGTATCTATTGTTGATCATGAGATCTGATTGGGAGAATCAATCAAGAAGGAATCTGCTTGATTGGTTACATTGGCATTATGATATAGTTTGATGGTATGTTGTCTTGCAAGAAACATAGGTGGTTATGTACTGCCATCAAGTTTTAAGTTTTAAGTTCAGGTCTTGAGTTAGTTTGTTAGAGTCAAGTTTTTTCCATCATTTCAATTTGTCATCGAGTTAGTTTGAGTCAAGTTTCAGTTAAGTTTCAGTCAGTTTTCAGTCAAGTTTTCATTCAATAAATGTGTCAAAGGTTTTTTGTTATCCGTTCAAAATAATGACTCCATCACCCAAATGGATGAAGGCACTGGTATGATGTCCCAAAGATCTGTCGTTCTTGGCACCTCCAAGGAGCTACCATCCCCATTGGAGCCAATGTTAGTTTCAGTATTTCCAGCCTTCCTCCAGTGATCAAATATGATCTTACAAAGCGGTCTCAGAGTGTCAAGGTCAAATTTTATCATTTCAAAGAGTCTTCAAGCAAAATTTGGTCACTAGGCATTAGGTCTAGGGGTTGCTTTTACTCCTGTCAAAGTTGTCCAAATGTCGGTCCATGTCACCATTCAGCTAAGTGTACCATTATTCAGAGGGTTTTCATCATCATGTCAAGTTCCATTGGGTCATTTCACACCCTGTTCATGCTTCAGTTGCACCTAGGTAAGGTCATTTCCCTCTCCTAGGGTTTTGAAGGCAATTTTTCTTGGACGGTCAAATCATTAGCAAAACTTGTATCTAGATGTTCATACACCTTTCGCTATCCTTAATATACCTTATCAAACACTTCCCATCACTGAGATCCCCCAAATTCCTCTTTTTGCACAAACCCTAGTTTCTTGCTACAACCTGGCAATTTTCTAGGTTGGGCTTGTGTTTTTCCCTTTTGGACCCCTTCCCCTCACTCAATCTCTGAGATTTGACTTTCCCCTGCTTCCTAACATCCATGACTACTTCCCAAAATTTTCCCAAGAATTTAGAAGCCACTTATCCCCTTCATTTCGCTTCATTTCGACAAAATCCCTTGTTTCACTCATCAGGATAAGTTTTATTCAAAAGATGTTTCAGAGCAAAAAAAGATGAATTTTGGAACATTGAGAGAGGTTTTTGTCCACAAAATTCCAAAGAAGAAAAACCTCCTTCACTTTTTACACAGGTGTCATGGTTTTAGAGAAATGTCAAAAATATCGTTGTCTCAGGAGAATCGAATGCACCTCTGAAGTGACCTTGGGAAAATCATGCTTTCTCCTAGCTTGGTTGGCCAAATGACTTTCATGATGAGTCAAATAATAACTAGACACAAAGAGCTTTCCAATGAGCTTTCATGATCTCAATTTGGAGTTTAGGAATGCATTCAAAAGTTGACTGCAACAGCACTCTGCCTTGAGGCAGCCTCATTTGGCACATTTTGACCAGTCTTGGGAGATTTGATTTTTGATAGGGCAAATGAACTCCAAATTAAAAAATGCTAGTTGTGTTGGAAATTAGACTCAAAGAAATTTCCAATGAGCGATCCTGCGCCCAATTTGAACACCGGGAAGGCCTCCAAAACGCATCTGAACGTTGCGCTACGCGTAGGGCTCAGGCGCGCTACGCGTCAGGGTTTTTTGCACAGTTTTCATCTTCAGCTCAACGCGTAGCGCGCCGCGTGCTACCCTTAAGTTGGGAGGTCCATTTCACAAAAAAATAGAATTTTTGGATTTTTCGTGACAAATTACAGTTGCTCAGCCACTGCCAAGACATTTCATGGAGATTTGAGCCCCCAAAAGGTCAAAAAAAGAAAAAAATGGTCTTCTGTCACTTTTTGGACACACAAAAAGCAGTCTTGGGAGACTGCCCTTTTGGAGGGGCAAATGGCCACAAAATTGAGAAATTCCACTTGGGCTGGAGAGTAGACGTCTAGAAATTTCCAAAAAGCCCATGCGTGCCTCATTTTGATGCTTGGAAGTGCCTCAAAAGTGGCCTGAAAGGTGCGCTACGCGTTGGGAAAATTTGCCAGTTTTGCACCTTCAGCTCAGGAAAACGCAACATTGACTAGTTTTGACTTTTTGGTGGGATTTTTCATCCTCTTTGATGTAATTGATGTAATTGATGTAATTTCATGTTGACATGACACTTTTTACCTATTCAAGAATATTCATTCATAAAATGGCAAAAAATTAATGAATGAATTGGTTTCCTAGCTTATAGAGGCAAGTTGTTTTGATTGCCTAGTTTGTAGTGCTCAGTTTAGAATTGGTTGAAACAGCTCCTAGAAGGAGGAGCTCGAACCCTAGAGGTTAGGGAATGGGTTGGATTGGTCTATATATGTAATTTTTTATTCAGTAGCAATGGTTGGACTCTTGGGATAGTTTTGAGACTATATTGTACATATCTTATCAGCATTTTTGGCAAAGGAAAGACTAGGGTTTTGCAGCACTACTTGGGATCCATGTGGCTTTATGTCTTGATGGTGTGTTTCTTTCAGTACTTGTAAGTTGTGTATGTGCATCATTATCTCTATTGAATCTTCTATTATTAAGCAAATGAAGTTTTAAGGTAGAATCCATGAAATTGATATGCTCTGCCTTTAAATTTGTTTAATATTCTATGTTTTCTTCAGTTTAAGGAGAATCCTTGAGACCCATTGCTCTCCTTAGCCTCTCACCAGTCTGATCTATCCATCTCACCTACTTTAAGGCATCAAAACAATTGCCTACCTTGCCCCAAGTGGACCTCTGCAAAAACTGTGCCTCATCCCCGCACCCAAAATTGCCTTTCCCTTGATTTCGACAAAATCATAAAAAATCAATCCTAAACTCTTTGTACTTAATACCTAGCCTAAAATCAGTCATCAATTCGGTCATCGCGAGCCTTCTTGATTACCTTTCGCCGAGTTTGACCCGGAGAGAGCCCTCTCCTGTCCTCGTAGGGCTAGCTACGAGGCTGAGCGTGGTTTGATGTGGCCTTGAGTCTTGCCTTATTTCAGCGTAAGGTAGATTTGAGCGCTAACAGTTTTTTTGTTGTTCGCGATGATCCTAAAGTTCTTTGACAATTAAATCTACACAACATAAAACAAATTCATTAAGAAATATGTTTTCATAGTTGATGACTATACAATTTTAAAAGTTAAAGTTATGAATGCCTACCTCTTTATGACCCTTCACATTTGTCCCTTTTTTATTTTAGAGAAGCAAATGTACTGCAAATCCCCATCCTTGTCTTCTTAGGAACACAAATGTTGAATTCTTTCTTCCATACTTTCACAAAATATTGATATGTAATAAATTTTCCATGTCCCTTAGCACCTTTTGTATATTCTTTGTATAAGTTACAGCTTTCTCATCTTGAAAAATTATCTGGAATATGCATTGTCTCTCTACTTGGCATACACTCTCCATGCTTTGAAAAGAAATATTTCATCAATGACATTGCAGTATTTGATAATGGCCCAAAATGTCTTTTATGATGTACTTCTGAATAAAATGTGGGATCCTTTTCCAATTTTTCTTGAATTCTCGAGAGACGAAAATTCCCAATCGAATGAAACATTTTGAAAGCCTTTCTACAGATAAATAAAGTCCCAATATGATAATCATAACATGACAATGTAGATTGCATGCACCCAACTAAATATGAATTTTGCATGCTTTTATTCATTGAAAAATATCTCTTCCTGCTTTCAAATGCAAATTTGAAATCCATATGTTTCAAGCAATATTTTTGGCGACATTCATTTGAAATGAGAGCACTGATAGAACTTCTTCTCGTCAAATATTCTACTCTACCCCTTGTATAACTAGAACAACTTGCATTGATATGAAAAGGTCTACTCCTACTCCTTGATACAATATTTCTTGGCAACATCTCCATCATTGGATCATCATTTGTATAAGGATTTTCATCATCATTAAGAGGAATGTTATCCACACTATGATCAGCTCTACTTTTCAAATATTGGCTTGGAGGATATTCTTCATCTTCCACTTCTTCAGTGCTACTGTCATAGTCCTTAGAATTCGGACTGAATGAAAAATCTGACTCGATGTTTAATGGATATTCTTCCTCAAGTGCATTGTCAGTGCTACTCTCATAGTCCATAGAATTAGGGCTACGTCGAAAATGTGACTGTTTACTTATTGAAGATGCTACATCCTGTCCTTTGTCACTACTACCTTTATAATCATTAGAATTAGGACTAAGTGCATCATCATGTCCTTCATCACTGTTGCTCTCATAATCCTTAGAATTAGGACTAAGAGGACACAGTGACACTCCATTCTTTTGAAATCCATCATCACGCTCTTCATAACTATTGCTCTCATAGTCCGCAGAATTAGGACTAAGTGGACATCGTGACACTCCAATCTTTTGAAATTCATCATCCCACTCTTCATCACTGCTGCTCTCATAGTCCTTAGAATTAGGACTAAATGGACACCGTGATACTCCATACTTTTGAAATTCAACATCATGCTTTTCATTACTACTGCTCTCATAGTCCTTAGAATTAGGACTAAGTGGACACATTGACACTCCATTCTTTTGAAATTCGTTATCATGCTCTTCATCACTCTGCTCTCATATTCCTTAGAATTAGGACTAAGTGGACACCGTGACACTCCATTCTTTTGAAATTTACCATCATGCTCTTTAAAACCGCTACTCTCATAGTCCTCAAAATTAGGACTAAGTGGACACCATGACACTCCATTCTTTTGAACTTCACCATCATGCTCTTCAAAACTGTTGCTCTCATAGTCCTCAGAATTAGGACTAAGTGGACATCATGACACTCCGTTCTTTTGAACTTTACCTTCATGCTCTTCATCACTACTGCTTTCATAGTCCTTAGAAGTAGGACTAAGTGGAATATGTGACTCTTTATTTATTTGAAATTCTCCATCCCCGCTTTCATCAGTGCTGTTCTCATAGTCCTTAGAATCAGGACTAAGTGGAACAATTGACTTTCTATTCATAGTGGAAGAATTCCCGCTATATTCATCAATATGAATAGAGTTGTTACACGATGAAGATGTTGATGGTGTATAAATCGAAACTTCACTATCAGAAAAATCCATCCCTTTCAAATAGAAGATGTTGAATGATACAAATGGAGAGTCTCCTAAAGATATTATATAGCTTAAAGAATGAATTTTTCCCTCCAAAAAGTTTTGCGAAAATATTTCCCTCCAAAAATTTTCGCGAAAATATTTCCCTCCAAAAAGTTTCGCGAAAATATTTCCCTCCAAACATTTTCGCCAAAATATTTCCTTCCAAAAAGTTCGTTAGATTTATTTACTTTCATTATTTTATTCTACAATTTATTGAAAAATGTAAACTACTTTTTTTTATGAAATAAATCATTAAAGTTAAAATTGTAAACTACAACCTCTACATTAATTATTTTAATAGTTAAAGTATATAATATTTACTAAGCAATTGATTTTTTTTAAAATTTTATAATATATTCTAAAACAAATTATCCCACATTCAACCCGCTGTAAAACAATTCTACAATATTCGCTTTATAATATTTTAAAACAAATTATCCCACATTCAACTTGTTGTAAAACAATTCTAAAATATTCGCTTTATAATATTTTAAAACAAATTATCCCACATTAACTGTACGGTAAAACATCTCCATAATTTCACTTATATATTAAAATTTCATTATCACTATTACTCACATCACATCTAGGCTTTCTGAAAATCGTTGAAAATCGTTGAAAGACTCGTGAATTTGTGGAGGAGCTACAATGCTATCAACAACATATTCAATGAAACATATTTAATGAAGAATTCTTGCAATTGAAAGGTAAGTTAATTTTTTTTCCTTGAAAATTTTCATATTAAATTAGTTTAATGAAAAATTTTTTTTTTTTTAATTAATAATTTTTCTGAGCCAAAATAACAATTACATCCATCGTGAGCATGGTGGGCCCGATCAAACTCAATCGCCTAATACTCGTGGGGTGGCCGCCGAGTGTCGCTGGATGGCGGGGGGAGAGCAAACAGGCGCGGTCTGAGGTGTGGCGGGCAATAGGGGTGTCGGGGCGCCCAGCGGCTCGCCGCTTGTCGTGGGGTTGGACGGTTCTCAGAATTGCCCAAACCCTGCAAACGAGCGGGTGGCTGCCAAGGTGGGCGCAAGCCCTACAGGGCCTCTACCTACAACCTCCCCTCCTAACCCGTCACTCCCTTCACCCACACCATGCGCCCCTGCCCCCTTAACCCGCTTAATGCCACCCTCATCCCTTACCACCAACCCCATAGACTCCTCACCCCCACATCCCCACATGATTCGCTAACCCTCCCATCCCCATTCTCACTGCCCCCTTCCACCTCCACGCGCCAACTTTGCCCCTATCCCCTCACCCACACCCACTTGCCGTCCCCTTCACCCTCATCCCTCTACACCCACCTGACTGCACCCCACACGATCGCACCACCCAAGCCGCCGCACTCCTCCTCACTCGCCCTCCTCCTCACCTCCTTCCCACCCACGTGTCCTCCCCATAACTCACCCTCACCACCCTCTCACCCCCTCACCCGCATGCCCTCCACCTCTTCCCCCTCTTGCGCTCCTTCCCTCACTACCCCCTTCACCTCTCCGCCCTCAACCTCCAGCCCTCATTCGCTCCCCCCTCTACCTTCCCGCCACTGGCGCCCCCCCTCTCCTGCCACCCCTAAACTCCCCCTCCCCCCAACTACTGCCTCCACTTCCCCTTTCACCCTCCCTCCCTCGGCGCCCTAACCCCCACACCCCCCGGGACCCGGCACTTCCTCCCGACCACCCCCCTTCTCTCACCTCCCCTCAAGCCCACTGGGTGCCCCTCGCCCCTCCCGTGCCCAATCCC
Source organism: Pinus taeda (assembly GCA_000404065.3). Taxonomy (NCBI): domain Eukaryota; kingdom Viridiplantae; phylum Streptophyta; class Pinopsida; order Pinales; family Pinaceae; genus Pinus; species Pinus taeda. Next base: position 306,910 of record APFE030736714.1, read on the forward strand.
TCCTCACCTCTCGCCACCCCTGGATGCCCTCCCTCCTCCGCCTACCTCCCCGGGTGCCCTTCCCCCCTCCGCGCATCTTCCGTCCCCCTGCGCCTCTACCTCCTCCCCCTTGGGCGCCCTCACCTTCCTCCCTGCGCCGCTCCTCCCTCCACCGCCCTCCCCTCGCACACCCCCTCCTCAACCACCTTCCTCCCCCCCTCCGCCTCCCCTCCCCCTCGACGCTCCCTCCTCTACTCCTCCCTCCCTCCCTCCTCTCCCTCCCAGGCCAACCCGTTGGCGCCCGACCGACGGCGCCTGTCCGACGGCCGTGCTCCCGCCCGTCAGGGGTGGCTGGGAGATTCTAATCATACAAATAAAAAATTTATGATATATTTTCATTGTTAATTTAAGTTAATATGTTTTTATTATTTACTGATTTATGTGTTTCTATTTTTCAGGAAAATGGCATCAAAGAAAATTTCAGTGAATCTTTCTGAACCAAAGACTCTTAAAGGTGCATCTTCAAGAAACATAGGTGAACGAACTCCATCTGAGCTCATGGCTACAAATCTTTCAAGTGCCTCAAGTGATAAGAAGATGATTTTAGACTGGAAAAATTCGAAAGAGGTGAAATTTCCATCAAGAATCTGGTATGTAAAAGAAAGAGAATGCACAAATGCGAATATATATCTATATATTGATATACCAAATGATAATGGAATTTTTGAGGTGATGGGAAGAGTCATAGTTATGTGTTCGGTACCAGACACTGAAGTTGTTTACATACTTACAAAAGCTCCCAAGTCACATGAAAGGATTAAATACCGACTATCATATTCATTGTATGACATGAGAGAGGTATCTACAAAGTTGTGTAAACAAATCGTAAATGAGATGACACAAAACATCATAAGTATTATTATTTATATTTGTATTTTGCGTTCTTGAAAGTGTCTTGCTATATTTTTTAACTTTGTTTTTATTTACATATGATATTTTGTTTGGCAGAATTTTGTTGAAAGTTGTTCAATTAGGTTGGGAGGCATTCATTTCATAGAGCATGATATCATGAAAGTTGTCAGCAATTTTTACTCAGTGTCAGAAGAAGATATGGAAAACAAGCAAAATGTAGTAATTGATGATGCTACAAAAATACATCCAAAGAATCAGAAAAGATGCCTCTGGTGGATAAATCTAGCAAGGGTAAACAAGTTACTTTTGAGGATGATGAAGTTGAAATTGACAGTGAAGCATATGTTGCTATTACTGAAGATGACATTGGAACTGAGAAGAGCCATAAAATACCAAAAGTAATAATGCCCAAGAATAAATCTGTTGGGAATGTTATGACCAAGAAAAGTAAAGTTGAAGATTTTGTAGCAGTGATTACTAGCAGTCAAGAACCTAGTGAAACTTTAAAAGAAAGTAGAGAAATCATTACACCAGGAGCTGATTTAGAGGATGGCATTATCAAAACAAAACAAAATGTCATTCGAGAGAATTTGACAAAGAGACTTAATTGATGGTGGTTGTACATTTCAGCTTAATGTTAGGCAAACCTATAAAGCAAGTGAAGGACAATGTCAATATCAAGTTAGAAAGCCACATCATCTGCGTGTTCACAACTTGAAGACATTGATGAGGTATAATCCATATGCTCATGTGGTTAGTTATGTGCTTCTTGTTGATCCGCTTCAAGTTCCCAACAAAGAAGCATTTGATAAGTTAAAATGTTTTGAATACAATTATTATGTGTTTGGGGGGAACCATTATGTAGAAGCTCAAAGACAATTGATGGAGGAATATTCTAATAACCCATGTTTTGAAACAATGAAATGTATCATTTACACTGGTTTATCAGATACATAAGCAAAGTTAGTGGCATGGGATCATAATTCAGATAATGAATATAAGATGTCTATGACTTTCATCCAAAGGGTTAGATTTATTCATAGTGAATTTGAAGAAAAATGTGGTGAGGATAGGATAAATGTTACTGCAGATTTCCAAAATGAATGTTGTATACAAATAGGCTATCAAATTGAAGAGAAAAACAATTCAAAAGGTGGAAAAGGCAGCAAAAATAGTGATTTATTCAGAGGTGTTGATAATATTTTCCAATTGGCATTTAGAACTGGAGATGTTTGGAAGTTGATTGATGAGATTTTTATCATGTGGGAAGACATTGCCATTAAAAACTAGAGGGTCAAAAAGTCTAAGCCATTGATATGTAGCAACAGTAAATCAGCTCCTGAAATGAAACAACGTCTAGACGATAGGACTATCACACCATGGAGGGCGATGCAATGAGTGAAAGATAAAAAAATTGTCAAAACAATATTATCTCGTGTGAGGTCAGGGGAATTATCATTGGAGGAAACGTCTGAAGTATTTCAAATTTTGTTGAATTATTTTTATTTATTTCTAGATTATAATTATATTTTAAATAAAACATGTTGTTCTTGGTAGTATTTGTTATACATATCATTATATTAACTTTTTGTTACTTTATCTATGCAGTCACAAGTTTACATGAAAATTCAAGAACAAATGGTTAGATTGTTGAATGAAGATAGTTGGGATGATGTTATACGCAACTATCCAGATTCAAGTTCTACATCAACATTAAAAGCTTTTTATCTTGCATTTAAAAAGGTATCTTGATTTATACATTCATTTTTATTCACCTGTGTACTATTTTAAATTTATAACTTACACATATATTTTTTTATTTTATAAAAGATGAGGAAGGATGATAATGGAACGCCAGATAGTTTCAAAACCTTTATTGAAAAAATAAAGATCGAAAGCCCGAGGAAGCAACGTATTAAGATTTTTCAACTTGGTCCAACTCTTAATCATTTCATTTGGAATGGGCTAGACACTATTCAATATCAAGTAATACAAGGCGACTGTGAAGACATTGCTAAACTCATACCTAAAAGGGATTATGCTCTAGTCATTGCAGATATTCCCCATGGTTTCAATATTCCAAACATTGACTATGAGAGTGACCCTTATACTTATCAAGC
>APFE030736714.1:309969-334051 GCA_000404065.3 Pinus taeda
AAGACAAAGAAGCAAAAGGAGAGATAGTTAACATTTATCAAAAACCACAATTATTGATTAACTATCTTATAGACATTTGTTCAAATGAAGGAGATTCGGTTTTGGATTTATTTTTTGGCTCAGGTAAGTTTTATTATATGTAATTGAATTTCAATATGTTATTTTTTAATTAATATGTCATTGTACTAATTTAGTTCATTATTTCTTTTGTGCTTGATAATTAGGCACAACACTAGCATGTTGCCTTCAAAAAGGAAGAAATTGCATTGCAATTGAAAAAGATCCAGTACAGTGCAATTTCATTCAACAAAGAATTAATGCTCTTCAATTTCTTCCAGATGCAATGCAAGAAATTGGGTTGAAGAAAGAGGACTTTAGTGAATCACGTGTAGCAAAAAAGGCAAAGGAACCCCAACCACCATTACATGGAATGTTTGGAAAGACATACATTGAGAGATTCACATACATCAAAGATCCATTAGAAGAGGAAAATGAGCAAAAGGAAACAAAAAATATTGTGGAAGAAGATAATGATGAAACTCTAGAGGACGAAGAGTTTGGATTACGTGACATTGTTGATTAAATTTAAGTTATTCTTGTAAATCAAGCTTTGCAATGTTTTGACTTTGACATTTTATAAGAAGAATAAACACTCAATTAGGGTTGCTATACGTTCAATATTTGTAATATGTGATTTTCGCATTGATTTTTAAGTTAATAATTATTTTTGAAGAAAAAGTGATTATTATTATTTTTTTGACATGAAATTCATAAAAAAAACTATTATTTAACCATTTTTAGTTAAAATTATCGTATAAAAATTGTGATTTTGATATGTCAATTCTAGCAAAAAAAATATCAAAACGTGTAGTTTTTTAGTTATATTTATGTCCATTGTTAAAAAATATTGTTTTTTAGAAACAATTATTTCATGTGAATTGAAAAATTAATTAAGAATGTATAAATATGTAGAATATCGAAAATTCTAAATATCGCCCTTCTAATTTAAAAATGAAAAACAATAAAAACCTCACAAAAAATAATTAAAATTAAAATAAAAAATAAGAAAATATGAAAAAAACGACCACTTAAAAAATTCTTAAATTTACAAAATAATTATTTACATTTTATACATTAGAAAATTTAAAGCCAAAAAACAGGTTTTTTAAAAAAAGGGTGTGATGCAGAATACTCAGTTTTTAAAATCAGCATGAAAATCACTACCATTCTAAAACGTAATGTACATACAAAAAAATTAAAGTGCCAAAAACTATGGTCTAAAAAAAACGTGTGTTCTGCATCACCCCTTTTCAAAATCAGGTCACTTTTTGTTATCTCTACGAAACAGGTAATAGTATCAGTTCCCGTTTCAAAGTTTACATTGATTTGACCTTTGGTATGACCAATGTTTGGTACCAACTCCATCCATTCCTCAATATCCATATTTTCTTGTGTTGCCTATTAATTCAATTCTGCTTCCCACACGGATATGAGCTGGTGAATATAAGGCTGAGTTCCAGTTTGGTAAGTTTGAGCCACTTCAAGAACAGGACGTGATTGGGGCTAACTGCCTCCATGCTGAAGCCCCACACAATGACTTTGACCCCGAGCCTCTCCTATCGTGATGCCTTTGCTAGAGGAAGGTCGTGCCATATTCAGAATTTTCTTGCCACGAAAATGAATCAGTGCCTTGAAATGACAACCCACAAACCCCGACTCAGTGCTAGTAGCTAGCTTAAGGACCTGGTACGTGCACCAAAAGTTGAAACTAGCAGTAGTATCACAGAGGAAATCCACATAGCTTTAAGAAACCAACCAATAAAACAAACATTTTCCACCGAATATGACATGGGTATACTGATAAAGGTCAGAATCATCAACCGGTAGTTCCTCGAACCTTCGAAGAATATAACACAGAAGCCATTCGAATACTCTCTCAGAGGAGTTCCTCTCTTACAGACCAACAAGAGTAAATAGAAAACAAGAAATAAAATCTAATCACCAATGCAGAGAGTACAAACTAAGTGCCAGTGCGTAAACCCCTAGTACATGCCCATCTGGGAGAGTAAAATACCATAACTAACCAAAACAAATTGACCAAAATGAGACTACCCATTAGAAAAACCAACACTTTCCTTTAAAGATTTCTGAAATGTAGTCTTTCTAACCCGAATCATTGTCTTATAGACACGTCTCCCACGAATTATCATAGAGAAATTAAGTGAAGGGATTGGAAAGGGAGAATACACTGATAGATCATACCCATAGACATTGGTCACTGGATATCGGGAGAGCCATGCCGCACTCGGTAGACAGGTTTTGAGAGGGACCTTCGAGAGCACCCCTGAATATTCCACTGAACCTGTAACCAGACTAATTACATTGCCTTTGGCTTGAACCGAAATCATGGCATAAAATCTTGGATGGTAGTTATCACACTAGTCTCTCTGATCTTCAGTAATGCCTTGCATGTGTATAACCACCTTGCAAATGGTGGCGAGTGTGTGAGGGCCGATATAATTCCCCTCTCTGTCCTTTCATCTCGATATGCTAACCATGGCATGGATCTCGAGGACTTCGGTTCTCCGCTCTCACCATGATCTGGGAAATGCAATGTAAATTTTGATATTAATGAAAAATATAAATTAAAAATGCAGGGCCATTTGACATTAATAGCCATGCCCCAAAAAACACCAAAAAAATAGTTAAATATAAATTATATATAACAATTAAATATAAATATAATTAGACAATTATATTTAAATATAAACACAAAATACAAATAGTTAAATAGTTAAAAAACGTGTTCAAAAGGAAAAATTACCATATTCCGACCAAAATATAGATTATATAGTTAAATATTTAAATATAATTAAATATAAAATAGTTAAAACGTATTCCAAAAGGACATATATAGTTAAATATAATTAAATATAAAATAATTAAAATTTAAAAAATAGTTAAATATAAAATAGATAATAGTTAAAAAACATATTCCACGCCAAAAAATATATTCTAGATGAAATTGGACATCAGTAGACAATTCCGTTAAAAAGACAACAAAAAACTAGTTAAATATAAAATATGTTATGAAATTAATATAAAATATAATATAGATACTTAAATTTAAATATAAAATATTTATAGATAGTTATTTTAATAAAAATGTCATCTATTGAGCGAATTTGATAAAAGTAAAAAATTAGAAATAATATATTACATTAAAAAGTAAAGTAATGTTAAAAATATATCTACATAGCATTTTTTTATTAATTTCTTGGTTTTCCTTAACATGCTACTTTTAGGCTGAAATTTTCTCTAATGCTCTCGAATTATAAAGCACTTCAATATTCTTGTTTTTCTGATAATATACATATCGAATCCAACATGTCATCAAATAGTTTATCAAATGCCTTATGGAGCCAAACTTCTTCATAAGCCTTCACATATTCTTCCTTTGCGTTCCAATAGAGTTCAATGTCATGTTCTTCCAAGAAATCATATCATCTCCCAAATATCAATAGTATCTCTATCACCAATAATATTATTAATATGTTCCTGAATCAAACCAATCAAAGCTCCCTCTTTCTAGTCGAGGTAGATGAACATCTAATCAATTTTTTCTTCCTCCTCCTTAGTCTTCATGTATTGTCATGTTCCAATTTGTCTAAATGTTAGTCAAACTTAGATAATTCTTGTTTTGGCTTGCACAAAGGACAAAGTACAAAGACAATAGCATTAGTAGTAATCAAGGAGATGCATAGTACTTATCTTTTGAGTAAGGTTAGCTCCCTCTTAATCTTGGGCTTGTTCACCAACCTTGTTCTCACATTAGCAAGATGTCAATGATTACATCTACTTCTTATAGTGGAAACGATTAGATATAATTTTGTTCATAGGGTTCTTCTTGGTCCAAAATTTGCCAGGGTTTACAAACCCTAGATGCTAAAATTTTTAAGACATGTTACTCAAAAATTGCAAATTCTACAAATGTACTAGAGAGTTAGTTGCAAAACCCTAGTTAATCCTTCTACGCATGTGATTTTCATTCCTTGATCATAATGAAACTAGTAAGGAGAAACTTCAAATGCTATCATAACAATGATCTCTAAAATATATCTACACAAACCCTTATTATTTCATTACTATCTTTCAAGAGACATTATCTTAGCATTACTACTATTGACATAGATCATTGATTGAACATAGTTTACACGTACCTCTTTTAACTTTACCTATACTCCATTATTTCCTTGAGTATGGTACTATTTTATAACTTCTTGGGGCTGCTTCAAAGAGACGCTCTTACACTAAAGTTTGTCGATACTATTGCGACCAGGTCTTCATATGGTCTTCAAGAGGTCAAACATTGATTTCAGTCCTTCATTCTTGGTTCCTTTCAAATTTCATAGATAGGTTAACTTCGTTGATGTAAATCGTCCTTCTTGTATGGTTGTCTTATATATTTGTAATATGGGATGCTCCTTATATATGTTCTCATCACAATTCTTCATTGTTCCAATGTGTGTTAGAGATGTTGCTATCAGATTTTTACTTTCTATCTCCAGACTTTGATATGAATCATAGATATTAATCTTGAAGGGATTTGGTCTTCAAGAGAGAGTACTTTAGCGTTGTAGAAGTCTTAGATGTCAAGTGTTGTTTGGTATCATAATGAGTGCTTGTTCCTATAGCTCACATTATTAGAGATAATGTCCCTCTTGCATCATAATAGACTCCCCCATATAACTTTTATACTTTTGGAATTGCTTACCTCTACGAATTATGAATTTCTTCAGATATTGTTTGTTCATGGGCGAATGGATACATTTTTAAAGAAGCAGTTCAGAGGTTTTCCTATGATCTTTGAAACATAGTTCTTTAACTTATTTAATCCCACAAATATTTAGACCTTGGATATCGTGACATACATTGTCATAAGTAATCCCTTAGAAAATTGTCAGAAGATTCAGATCCCTAGAAGAATAATCCCTTGTATGTCACATAGAGAAGATGTCATTGAAGCTTGTATACCATTGATCTTGCATGTCACGTCCTTGCGCTATTTATTTAGTCTATTATACAACATATAATATTGTCACTAATGAATCATATATCTCAATAGTATGTTGCATGGGACGCTTTTGATATGTAGTGCAAAAATGTCATAGTAACCTTTGGATATTGTCATGGAGAGCTCTGAAGATACAAAGATATGATGCAATATTAATTTGGATGCCAAGTTTTTTAAGGATATTATGAGAGAGCCTCTTGAAATGATATTGATCTGTTACAATCCCTAAATTTGTTATCAAATCTGCTATGTCACAAGGTCTCGATCTTAAAGATGATCCACCTTTATTTGATCCCATCCACAGTCTTTTGGTCCAGTGAAAATAATCCAAAAAAAAATGTCTCTTTTTCCACAAGAGTTTGTTAGGATATTCCAACACATAGGAAATAGTCAAGAACACTGGTGTAGTGATCTATGATCTGTTTGTGAGCAGTGTCCTTTGGTGTTCTATCTGAGGAACTTACCATGTATATTCCAACACATAGGAAATAGTTAAGTATAACTTGGTCTAGTGTAGATTTAGGTAAAGTGTGTTTCTTTACTATGTACATTTGTAACTTACAATCCGATGGTCATGATATGTTCTAGACATGAAGTGATCTGACGGTTCATTCTCTCCTTGGTATTACCAACACTTGATCCATGGCTTAACACCTGATTGGTCCATGTTCTCTATTTAAAGAGCATGAAGGGTCATTTGTAGGGTAACTGTTCATGAGAGAAGCTTATGTAAATTTGCATTCTTTTGTTAATAAATTGCTTGAAGTGGCTGCATTGGCTCAAGCCGTGGATTGCTTCCCTCTTTGAGGGTTTTAACCACGTCAAGAATATTGATGTAGTGATCTGTGATTTGTTTGTGATCGGTGTCCTTTGGTGTTCTATCTAAGGAACTTACCCTGTAAATTCCTACATTGTATCAGATCTATTTTAGGGCTGTATTCGTTGGTGATCAAAATCGGAAGCCAGTGCAACTGCATCAGAATGTCATTTCCCAGATCCACTATTTTTTACTGCTTTCGGGCCGAGAGGACTGCTTTATTGTGTTAGGAGCATCTGTTCCAATGAGGAACCCCTTTCGTTTCATGTGAAAGGTTTCTGGTAGCCCTAGCTACGTCATTTTTAAGATCTGGAGGCATACAATCTTTATTTGTAGTTTTAGTTATTCATCTCTTTGTTTATTTCGGTTTATTTAGCTCTCTGTTTTTTTATTACTGGATCTACACCTTTCATTTCTACATATGCCCTTTGCCTTGTGGCTCTGTGCGATGCAATGTTTTTAAAACTAGAACAAGTGACCAGACCGATCCAGCTAATGAACCGGTTTACTGACCGGAACTGGTCGAACTAGGACTAGTTAGGTCTGAACGAACCGGTTTTATAAAAATACATTAAATAATTAATTTTTAATGAAACAAAACTATTTTTAAGATTTAAAACCATGATTCCAACTCAATAGAGACAAAATATGCAAAGTTTTCTCATTTATATAACATGCAAAGGTGAATATATCAAATTGGCACCAAGTGCAATACATATCATCGACAAAATAGTAACATACATAAGCAATGAGGCTCTAAATGGCCTATAAAGTCCAAAAACAATGCTGCAAGCTATGAGGCCATTGGCCTACTACAAGTATACAGTGTAAACATGATCAATCATCAAGTTCATCACCACTACTAGACACAGGATCATCATCAGGAGCTACACAGACATCATCTGGTTAAGAGTCTGGGGATGCCTCAGCCTGATCTGCAACTTGTGATGTGGCGCATCACTATTGATCAGTCTTATGTGTGTTGTTGTGTGAGTTGAATCTTTCAGTCATTCTTATGTGTCTTGTTGCGTGATTTGAATCTTTCAGTCGATATGATGTTTGCAACATGTCACTTTCATTTACAAATTACCATGATAAGTCCTTTTCCTTGTTGCAATTTACTTGATATTGAAGTTTTACTTTCTTGTGAGGTTGAGATTTTTTGAAAGTTTAAGTAGCTTACAAAATGCAACATTTGCAGTTTTTTTTCCTTTTGCTCCCTATCATAAGGATTGGAGTTTTCAATCTTTCATTTACATGTGATCTGATGCACATTATTGAAAGTTCCAAACTTGTTTCTTTTGCTTTGTGGCTCTTATGGTCTTATTGAACCTTTATTGATACCCAAAGGTACATCATTATGCAACAAGTTGTGGTAACTTTGAACTTCAAAACTTGCAAACTTTGTGCCATAGGTTGATACAAAAAATCAAAAGATAGAGGCAATTGATCAAATGACACAGGTTTAAAAGGTTCGAAGTCTAGGAGATTTTCACCTTGTCATAAGTATTAAAAAGTTAAAAGCTTCGACGATGCATGCCATATTACAAAGATGGAAGGTTGCCAAAAATTAGTGAATGTTGCTGGGACTAGCAAGTTCTAAGTTTAAGTGACATGAAAAGTGTCACAATGAGAGTAAGAGAAGGTGTGTCAAAGCTTGAAAACTTCAACAAAAGACTTGAGGTGGAGATAAAAGAGGGACTAGTAGATGGAAAATTAAGGCTTAGCAACACTCCACAAATTTCACAAGTCATAAGCTCAATGCCAAAAAGGCTTATTACAACACAAGCTAAAGATCTAATGTGAAACAAGGAGCTTGTAGGTAAAATGTAGTTGTTTCAAGATGTAGGTGGACTTTAAGTGCCAATGGACACTGATTCCAACTCAAACTTGTTTCATTTGAGTCACAACCTCTACTAGCTGCACATCTTGAAGCTTAAAAAAATTGAGGAAGGGTATACAAGTTTTTCTTTTCCTTTTGTACCAAAGACACAACTTGGGGAAGTTGTTGCTAGCTCAACAGTTACCCGATGTTATATTTGGGAGAGGAACTTAGATTTAGATCTCATATCCTTTGTCCTGAAACTTCTCTTGGGCACTACTTAGAGGATTACATCTTTCTTCTTGATGCTCCCAATGCATAGAGACACAAAGAGCTGGATAGAGTGTGATGCCATTTCAATGCTCAAATTTGTCAAGCATTAGGGGTAAGGACGACCCTTGGCAATGAGGCCTAGAAGGGGTGATTGTATGTGATCTGGAGACAACTTACACATAACCAATAGGTGGCCACCTTTCACTGGATTTTGGTAGAGGGTCAAATCTTTTAGATAGAGAGATATCCTCTAGGTTGAATGATGAATCTAGTTCCTTTAGTTAGATTTCCATAGTGAGATTCTTTCTATTGACCATGGATGGTAAAAGAGATTCACATTTGACCTTGACCCTTTCTCCCATTTATCTGACAATTCGACCTTGACATTCACATAAACATTATATAGTAATCGGCCGGTTTAGGACATAACCCACCGGTTTGACTACAAGCCGACCGGTTCCATCCTAAACCGGCCAGTTAGGGCCAAAAATCGGACAAAGCACCTTCCTGATTGGTTTTTCAACCAGTTCCAACCGGTGGCCTTGCTGACTGGCCGGTTTGACTGGTTATCGGTTAGGACCAACCAATTTTAAAAACACTGGTGCGATCTGGGCTAATCAGAAACAGAAAGGAAGGATTTTTCTCATGCGTATGCTCTTTTCCGCCATGCCTTAGTGTGATCTCGAAAAATCAGAAACATTGAGGAAAATATTTAGGTTCTAGCAAAAGCTAACTTCAAGCCATAAGGTTTGGTTTTTTTTGTATGTCCATGTTGGGTTGTATGGTTTTTTGTTTTGTAGGCAAAAATAGTTTTTTCAAGTAAGCACACACCCCAAAGCTTCAGTTACTAAAAAAAGAAACCCCCACCCCCCCCACTCTTTTCCAAAAATTACTAACCTTTTAAACTAGCTCATTTGGTCCAAAGTTAGTTTATGAGAATAAAGGTCTTGTGTTCAAGTCTTTATTTTTGTTGAGTTACTTTTTCAAAAAGCACATGTAACTTATGTTCTAAAGTTACTTTATGTAAAAGTGTTTTCTCCCATTATAAAAAGTGAGTTACTTATAATTCTAATTTTTTTTTATCTTTCATTTAAGTTACAATTTAGTGAGTAGCTCATAAAGTACCATTGTAAAAGTGACTTTCACTTATTTATAAAAGTGGGTCACATAAATTTTTTTTTTTGAGTGAGCTAATTAAATTAAGTTTGGAAAGGGGGTGGGGGGATTTCTTTAAAAATAACATTATCATTCACTTCCTCACATTCACACACTTCATCAACATCTTCAACAAATTTTATTAAAAAAGCTATAACTTCTTCATCTAGAAGCCATTTTCAGAGCCGTTTTTTTCTTAATTAGCCTAATTTTTTGAGATATTTCCATTGAAACACTTAGTTTTAGCATCTACAGCTCCAATTTCTGTTAAAATGGAAAGTCCATGCCAAGTTATTCTTGACAACACCAACTATTTCTAATGGTGGTTCTACATTGTGGATTTACTTAGAAGTAAAGGTCTTTACAGAATAGCCTTAGGCCAAGAAACTAAACCTAAAGATGAAGATAAGGCAACCAAATGGGAAAATAGGCAAGATCAAGCATGTGGGTTGGTAGGGATGTCTATTTCTCCAAACCTTAGATTATGTATTGCAGAACTTGATACCCCTAATGAAGCAATGAAACAACTCACTAAAGTTTTTGGAATTAAAAATGAAATTAGAGCCCATCAACTCGAAAATGAGTTGCTTACGTTGGACCAAAATAATTTTTCTTCCATTGAAGATTTTTTTTCTCCAAGTTCAAGACCCTTAAACTTCTCTTGGAAGGTGTTAAGGTTAAGAAAGAAGATGATAGCCTTCCATTCTTACTAAGTTGGGACCAGCCTACTCTGTGTTTGTTTCCACCTTCCATTCTATTAGAAAAGTCTTTATTTCTCAAGGACAAGGCTACAAGTCCCCTTCTTTTGATGCCTTTTGTGTTTCTTTAAAGAGAACAAGAAAAACTCTTACATCTTGGTCTTCTTAATTTTGGAAACTCTTCTAAGAAAGCCTTAGCTTCCCAACAACAACCAAATTCAAAGAATCTTAAGAAGCAACCTAAAAGGAATGGTCCTAAACCAAACAAGGGTCCTAAGCAATTTCAATCTCAAAATGAAAAGTCATTTCAACAAAATGATAAGGAAAATAAAAACAAAGGGAAGAAAACTGATAGACATTGCCACTTTTGTAATTGAGATGGCCACTTAGAATCCAAATGCTTTAAGAAGATGGAAGCCTTGGAAGTAGCAATGAAGAAGCATAACATCCACTTGGACCACTCTTCAACTTCAACTTCATCTTTAGGAATAACACTTTCTGCATGTGGTTGTCAAGCATCTCGGTTTGGTTATGCACTAAATGTATCTTCTTCTTCTCATTCTCATGAGTGGCTCATTGATTCTAGAGCTTCTTATCACATGGCCAAAAACAAAGGCACGTTTTAATCTTTAAATGATTGTAACACCAAAAATATATATGTTGGTGATGATAGATCTCTTAGTGTTGTAGGGACTGGAATTGTTCATCTAGAAAATGGTCAATTTAATGATGTATTATGTGTTCCAACCTTATCCACAACCTTCTATCTGTATATCAAATAACTCATTTAGGTGAAGGTAAAACCGTTGAATTTTCACCTCACAATGTTGTAATTAAGGACCTAAGAGATATTAAACAGATTTTAGATACTGGCATTGCTGATGATTCTACAAGGTTGTATAATTTTAACAACTTTGGGTCATCAACTATTCCCTAGGTATTTGTTGCTCATAATGATGAAGCGAGCAAACTTTGGCATGAGCGATTTGTTCACTAAAACTATCACTCCCTTCAAAATCTATGTAAAGAAAATATGGTGAAAGGGCTTCCTATTGTATCTTGCACAGATGGTGTTTGTTCCAGATGTGTACTCAAAAAACATCATCGAGATAGTTTTGAAAAACGTGCCTCTTGGCACGCCTCCGCCCCTTTACAACTTGTGCATAGTGATTTATGTGGTCCACTTCTAGTTGTTTCATTCTCTGGCTACAAGTATTTCTTAACTTTCATTGATGATTTTTCTAGACACACTTGGGTATACTTCTTAAAACTCAAGAGTGAAGTATTTAACATGTTCTTGGCCTTTAAGGCCTTGTTGAAAAACAATCTAGACATCAAATTCTTAAGCTAAGATCTGATAATGGTGGAGAATATGTTAACAACAAATTCATCAACTTTTGCACTAAGCATGGAATTCAAATGCAACATACTGTTCCATATACTCCACAACAAAATAGTGTAGCTGAAAGGAAGAATCACACCTTAAAGGAAATGGCTAATTGTATGCTTCAATCTAAAGGACTTAGGCTTAATTTTTGGGCAGAAGCAATTAACTGTGCAAATTACATAGTAAATCACACTCCTACTAAGGTTTTAAATAATACCACTCCAGAAGAAGCATGGAGCTCAATTAAACCAGATGTAAGTCACTTTCGTGTTTTTGGAAGTGAAGCATGGGCGCATATTCCAGATGAGAAACATAAAGATTTAGAACCTAAAAGTGAAAAATGTATTTGTGCTGGATATTCTGAAGATTTCAAAGGATATAGACTTATTCCACTTAAGTCCAAAAATGTTATCATTATAAGAGATGTAAAGTTTGATAAAAATATATCGGCCTACGAGCCTAGTTCAGCGTATGTGCCACCTCTCTCTATCCCTTCTACTTCTAAAAATATTTCTTCTTTAGACAATGACAACAAGGATGACAATCCTCCCCCATCTTCTCAAGATCCTCCTTCACATCCTCAACTTCCAAAATGGTTCCGTGCTACTTGGGATGTAGCAGGTGCTCTTGCAGGTGATCCTACAGATCAACATCGTACTCGTTCTCAGTTTGATAGAGCCTCTTCTTTACTGGCTTAAGCTCCAACCAATTATGATTCTTGCATGAGGACTTTCATGAAGAAATATATATGGAACAACCTACTGGCTTTATACAAACGGACTCCAGTCTTGTATGTCGACTTAAGAAATCCCTTTATGGTCTTTGCAAGCCCCTCAGGCTCGGTATGCTAAAATGGATAACTTTCTTTTAGAAACTGACTTTTCTAGGTGTCATTCTAACAATACTGTTTACACCAAGAAAGTGGGCAAGTCTCTTATCATTCTTGTTCTTTATGTTGGTGATCTTATCCTTACTGGTAGTGATCCGAACCTTATAAACCATGTGAAGTCAAGCCTTAAAAAGAAGTTTGAAATGACAGAATTAGGACACTTGCATTATTTCCTTGGTCTTCAAGTCTTGCAAACCAAGGAAGGTATTTCCATTTCCAAGTCCAAGTATGCTTATGATCTTCTATGCCATTTTCACATGGAAGACTGTAAGCCAACCCCTTCTCCCTTTTAGTCTGGAGCCAAAATTTCAGTCACTTGTACTTCCCTTGAAGTTGATGCTACCTTATACCATCAACTTGTAGGAAAACTTTTGTATCTAACCCGTACTCGTCCTGACCTTTCCTTTGTTGTTGGCCTTATTGCCCGGTTTATGCGAAACCCACATGAAAGTCATTGGAAAGAAGCTAAAAGAATACTTCATTATGTTCGAGGTACAGTTCAGTTTGGGATTCAGTATAGTGCAAAAGCATTTCCTCTATTGGTTGGTTTCACTGGTTCTGATTGGGCTGGTGACCCTGTTGATCGAAAGTCTACTGCAAGTGATGTGTTCACTCTTGGTTCTGGACCTATTACATGGGTTTGCAAGAAACAAAGTGCCATTTCTCTTTCTTTAGTAGAAGCAAAGTATTGTGGCGCCGTAGAAGCTAGTAAGGAACCCCTATGGCTTTGTCAGATCTTGTCAGAGTTTGGCTTTCAACAGTAGCATCCGACTACACTTTGGTGTGATAATCAAAGTGCCATTCAACTATGCAAATATCCAGCCCAACATCGATGTAACAAACATATTGAACTACACATGCACTTCATCAGAAATCTCATTCATGACCATGTTCTTGAAGTGCAATATTGTTCAACCAATGATCAAGTTGCAGACATCTTTACAAAGGCTCTCACAAAGGCGAAGTTTACTAAACTTCGATTTATGGTTGGAGTTCAGGAAGTTGCCACTAAGGGGGGATAGGCTCTAATGCCTCCTTCCTTCTCCTATTGTGTCATATTTTCAAATCCTTCAATCTTATCCCATTTTGTTCTTAAGGGGGGATGTTAGGATATTCCGACACATAGGAAATAGTTAAGTATAACTTGGTCTAGTGTAGAGTTAGGTAAAGTGTGTTTCTTTACTATATAAATTTGTAACTTACAATTCGATGGTCACGATATGTTCTAGACATGAAGTGATCCGACGGTTCATTCTCTCCTTGGTATTACCAACACTTGATCCATGGCTTAACACCCAATTGGTCCATGATCTCTATTTAAAGAGCATGGAGGGTCATTTGTAGGGTAATTGCTCATGAGATAAGCTTATATAAATTTTCATTCTTTTATTAATAAATTGCCTGAAGTGGCCATGTTGGCTTAGGCCATGGATTGTTTCCTTCTTTGAAGGTTTTAACCATGTCAAGAATATTGTTGTAGTGATCCGTGATCTATTTGTGAGTGGTGTCCTTTGATGTTCTATTTGAGGAACTTACCCTGTAAATTCCTACATAGTTATCTCAGAAATTTTGGCCTACAAGTACATCAACACGAGTTTGTTTCTTTGTAAATAGGAGCAAATTATAGACTTCGACCTTCTTGTATAGAGTATAATCTATAGTCTTCGTTCTTCTAGCTTGAAATATTGATCACAGAACTCAGACCACTGTCTAAATCTCAGATATTTACCTTAGAATTTGATCAAGATACCACAAAGTTCGTAGACCTTGATCAAGCCATGCTTTTTTTTGCACTTTAGATGTCACGTTCATAGAGAATAATCTCCTCAAAAAAGTTTGTGTTCCTTAGAAAAATTATAGTCTTAAGAGAATTCACATTTCACAGTGATGCCTTGATTCAGGTGGTTTGCATTCTTTAGGAATATATTGTTGTAGACATAAATGTAGTTGCAAGAATTTTTGTGTATTTTTTGTAATAGTAAATAAATAATTGTAGTGTATTGAGAAACTAAATGGTTATTACAAGCCTTTGTGGAAGTTTGCCTATATAGGCATTAACTAGCCACAAAGGTGAATGGTCACATTGTTTGACCTTTGATCTTTCATAAATGTTGTTAATAATTAATTATTTAATTATTATTATTACTATTATTATTGTCATTATTTATTGTCATTAATATTTTTATGAATATTTTATTCGTAACATTGCCACCCCCTTTAGAGATGCTTTGTCCCCAAAGCATAACAAGAAGGGCTTTTTCTAGTTGAACATGCTGTTATGGAATGTCGCCCATTTATTTTGACTTGTTTGTACCTTGTGAGTTGGTGAAATTCTCATATGTATTTGTATTTTCCTTGAAGCTGGGAGCGTCAACACCATATAATTTATAGTGTCATCCTTGCCAACTAAACTCCATGAATTGTTCTTCAAGGTTTGTAGTATAGCTTCCTAACTGTATTGACCATCTTTCACCTAGCACTATATCCATTACTTTGAGTGGGAGGGCAAAGAATTTTGTATGTAGATCTAGTGCTTGTATCTAGATTGGGACCTTATGACATTCTCATATCTCTTCGAACTTTTTCCTAGTAGCGACAGTGAAAGTCAAGTCCTTGATTGGGCATACACAAAGATCAAGTTTCTATATTAAAGATCAAGTTGTTTAACAAGATTAATGTTTATACAATTACCAATACTACAAGAATCTACAAGTATATTGACATTTCTACCTCTTATAATCCCTTTAAGCTTCATGGTTTTAGGGTGTAATTTCCTCGTCATGTGTTTTGGTGGTGTTGTGAGATTAGTGTTCTTTCTTCTTGGAGGATGGGTTCTCTACTTTCAAAGGTGTGGTGGAACATATTTTGTAGTCATTTGTTGCTTTTGATATTTTGAAGAATTTCTTTCTTCATCCTGATTTTGCTGGACACATGAGATTGCAACTAATGATGCTTCTTGTGATGTTTCTTCAGAATTTTAATATGCATTGTGCATTATAGGGATTTCTTCATCAAGTTCTTGTACTTCAACTCACCTTCCATCTACTATCTTATAGTAACTTAAAGACATGTCTTCACATTTATGTCCCGGTGTCCAATTTTGTCCACACTTGTGACAATTATTTTTCTTCTTTATCCTTTTTTCTTACTCATTACTTAAAGTATCTGACTTTTTATCAACTTCCTAAGTATATAATTTCTTGTTAAGGTATCTGTGTCTTGACATCCATTTTTGTCCATAATATCTGCATTTGTTTGTCTCTTTTTTGCCTGAGTATTGTTGTTGGTTTTTGTCTTCCTTGAATGATGGAATGTTGAACTTATGTTTCTATTCAATATGTCTTGCCACATGTCTAGCTTCTTCGATAGTTTGTGGCTTGTACAATTTTATTTCTCCACGAATATAATCTTTAAGTCCACATATATACATTTTAAATAGTTGTACATCATTGAAGTGTCTTTGTCTTGTAGCCAATACTTCCCATTCATGAGTATAGTCGCTTAAAAACCATTTTTGTTTGAGATGAAAAAAATTGTTGTAGACATCATCATCTTTTTTGTCATAGAATTTTTTTAGCAAGGAATGAACGAAATTCTTCCAGTGGAAAGAAAACGCGTCACACATATGCTCCTGTTTCTAAATTGTGGGTTTGATTCGAAAATGGTTTCCATTTTATTACCTCCAAAAATGGCGCCTCTTTGGTCTTTACCATCATATTTGGGTAGCTCCTTTTTAATCGCTAGTAGTCCCATTCTGGAAATTTAGTGTAATATTGGGTACTTGAAAAACACATCTCAGACGGATCAACCGGTTCATGCACATTTTTTTTGAGCTCCTCAAATAATTTAAATTATTAGCACGTCCACCTTCTCCATTAATTGATTAAGTCGTTCGCTATGGTCGTTAAGTCTTTGGTGGTTTCGTCCATTTTGTCATCTCCTTGTAGTATTTTCTCCATCATCAATGTTAAATTCTTTTGACCTTCAATAAATTCTGTTTGTTCTTTTTCCAGGTTATTACGGTGATAACGCACATTGTTTACTTCATCTCTGTAGCAATTGACTTCAACTTGTAATTCCTCATTGCTCACCATTTTGTTTTTTTTTTCTTGGTGGAACCCACCTTTTTCGAACCCACCTTTTTCTCTCTTTTTTTTTAATTAACTATAAGAAAAATATATTATTTAATGTGGCTATATAATTAAATTAAATTATTAAAGAGATTTATAATTAAAATTTATAATTACTAATTAATTAATCTTTTGAATTATATAATTTATCAATATATTATAACTTGCTTAAAATTTCTATATAACTAACGAATATTGAGAATATTTGAATGGAGTGATGCGTTGACCTACAACTTGGATCAATAGTATAGGGATGATCAACTATAATGAGTTGGTGGATAAGACAGAGATGGTTGGTCACAGAGAGTTGGTGGACAAGACAGGGATGGTTGGCCACAACGAATAGGGTGGACGACGAGAGTGGTGGATAGAGATAGTGTAGGGTTGTCTGTTGGAACATACAACAAGAGACAGGATGAAATGCAGATGGTCAAGGATGGTGTAGGACCTAAGGAGCGTATGACGATGTGGTTCAAGCAATGGGAAAGGGGGACGAGAAATACAGTGGAAGGATGAACAATGATAGGGATGCCTAAAATGCACGAAGAGCAACGAATGAATGATAGAGTGCATAGAAAATTGGCCTCTGGACTACAATGATCTGATACCACTTTTGCAAATAGAAATGCAGTTGTAAGAATTTGTGTAGTTTGTGTGTAATAATAAATAAGTAATTGTATTGTATTGAAAATATGAATAGTGATTACAAATCTTCGTGGTGATTTTCCTATATAGGCATTGACTGGCCACGAAGGTGAATGGTCACATTATTTAACCTTTGACCTTTCATAAATCTTGTTAATAATTAATCACATATTTTATGCTTATGTGACTCAAATATAATGTTCAAATTTTCCGGAGAAATCACATAGAGAACAAAGGGTCGACGCGTTTCAAACCTAGACCTAGGTTCATCATCAGGACTAGGATGATGACCCTTTGTTCTCTATGTGTTTTCTCCAGAAAATTTGAGCAATAGTTAATCATTTAATTATTTTTATTATTATTTTCATCATTTATTTAATTAATATTTTTATGAATAGTTTATTCATAACATATATTTTAGAGATTTAGACCTCTTGTATAGATGTTTCAGACCATAGTCTCAAACTTGGATTTGGAGTATAGAGGAGTACTTGCTTGTAAAGGAAGATGAACTATCAAGAGTATTGATTATGCTTCCAAGAATGTCCTTGAATGATGGTTGCTACAAAGATGATGATTGTCAAATCTAACTACTGAAAGTGTGCCTTGAGAAGGAGATAATTGTTGTAGAAGTGTCTTCAAATATGCCAACATGATGTGATCTGAAAATGAAGATCTTAGATTAATTTTAAGGTATTACAGACTCATGTGCATGGATTTGCCTATATTACTTAGTGCAATGGATCGATAAGATTGCGAATAACATAGACAAGGAAGCAGTTAAAGAAACATAATAGACAAACACACATAACACAACAAGTTTAATATGGAGATCACCCAAAACTCCTAGGCTATGTATCCTGGTCTAGCCTTCAATGGTGACCTCTCTATTATGTCTTCAAAAGAAGAGTTTTACAAAATGTGAGCTCAATTTGATTCTCAACACAACAGATATAAAACAGCAGGAGTTTGCTTGAATCCCTTAAGCCTCTCTGAGTACATAGACTCTTTCTCTCCTTCTCTGGCTTTGTTTTCTCTTTGTCTCAGCACTGCTTGTCTTTGTCTTCTATCTTGTGTGGCTTTTAAGCCAATCAACATTGTCTGTCCGTTTCCTCTTCTGGGCTCTCTGGCTCCCAGCCCATGTTTGCTCAAATCCCCCACTGAGCATTAGAAATCATTGCTAAATGCCTTCAGGGATCGTTGCCACATGTTCTGTAACTGAAGGACCATCGGTGCCTTTGAAATCCTCAGAATAGTCATTCTCTGTTTACACAGAGATATACATTAAGACACGGGAAAATCCACACAAACGCAGTCTATCAGACTTCAAAATCATTAATTCCATCATATATTCCCTTCGGATCCATTTTTGGGCGCGATTGCAAGTGATTGTTGATCAACGATTATTATTGATTTCGTGTGGCTTATGTGCCCAGGGATTGCCCACCCGAAAAGGGTGGTTTTCTCTCTTTGGTGCTTGGACACGTGCAGCCAGTGTATGGGCTCGGGCGGAGCCCAGCCAGTACCACTTACCGCCTAAGGCCCACTCGAAATCCCATTCGTTTCAGAACTCAAAACACATCTCACTGTGTATAAAAACCCTTTCGGGTCCGTTATATCGCCTAATTCACATTTCCTTTGTATTTGTAAAAATACATTAAAACACTAAAATACCATCAAATGGATTTATGGCAGACTTCAAATAATATACATTTGCATTTATAAACCATTTCAAGTCTGGATTCATCGCATTGGGCGCATTCCCTTTGCATTTTGTTTATTTAATGAAAATGATAAATACATAGAAAAAACTGTTTTCCGTAACTCAAAATATATTAAGATTCATCTATAATCTCATTAGGTCTGGCTATCACAATCACATGTATCAACCCCGCTCCTTTCTGTTGCTCTGATGCGATGTTGCGATGCAACATGTCACAATCGCGTATCGCATAGTCCTAGGCCATTGGTAAGCACTCCTTTGACTTGTGTTGACGCGATATTGTGATTTAACTTGGGCCGTTGATTTGGGCGCTTGATCGATAGTCCTCATTGGCTCGCGCTGATCGCTGTCGCAATAGTCATATGATAGCCTCCGATAGCCTCTGCCTGCCTTTGCCGATTGCGATATGCCGATCAGGTCTGGACCGTTGATCGACCAAATTCGATGGCTCTTGTGCATCGCTGTCCAAGCCTCTGATAACTCTGTTTTTGACCATTTCTTCATGTTTTTCTCTCCCGATAGTGTTTTCCACCTTCTGTAAGGTTTTTCCTTATGCGATAGTTTTTTGATTTTGAAGAGTTAGAGGGTGTTTTGGATCCATTTTGGATCATGATGTGATCTTTAGTCTACCTTATTTTAACCTTAGCTTTGATTCCATGTTGAGAAATCAATATGCTAACATATTATGATTGATTTCTCTTAACTTGATAATTACTTATGAATGTTTGTTTGTTTCTTATTAAATTTATGTTCCTTCATCAAGCAATTACCAAAATATACAAAACATGAAGATCATACAGAGACAAAGGACACATGAAATTAGGCTCCAAGCCAAGGCCAAACTCCACAATGGGGAAACCAGAGAAATCTTATTCTTATAGATATCTCAAATTGAGATATCCAAGACCCAAGACCAAGACCGAGACTTCCACAAAGACCCCAAGTAAACCCTCCTCCAAGTCTCCTCAACAAGTCAAAGTCAACAAAAGTCAACGATGATCAAACCTCTAAAATCTGGTAACCTCTTGAAATTTCGGGTTTGCAGTACCTTAGAAAAATTTGCACGTGTGAGCAAAATTAGGGTAGAAAGCTCATATTCTCTCTCTCTTTTGATTTCGGTTGTCTTCTTCTTCTTTTTTGGTGCAAAAATCAATGTGATGATTTGTGAATGAATGACATTCAAATGAGTTGAACTGACTCATATATAGTTGTCCAGGAGGGTCGAATAGATGCCTAATTAGGTCAACTTGACCAAGGAGGGTTGACTTGGTCTTGTGGTTGACATTTAGACTTTTTGACTCAAAATAAAATATTTTTTCTTTTTCTTTTACGAGAAGTCCAAATGGGACTTGAATCAATTACATTTCTTTGACTCGTAATAATTTTTATTTTGACTCAATTGACCCTATAAGCATGGAGAACATGCTTTGACTAAAATAGAATAATAATAGATAAATATAATAAATACATCAACAATACATTTGAATTCCATTATGAAAACTGACACTAGTTACATTTCCAACAACACGCAAAGTGTGTGCATGCATATAGTATGTAAATGTCAATATATTAAAACATTTCCAAATAGCACCTGAGTGCAATATATATCAACAACAAAATAAATAATCCTTTAGACTTGAGAGTCTGAATATGCTACAACAATCTCCTTTTACCTAGCCTGTCTTCTTAAAATTTCACATAGAGTTTCAATTCCAATGTAATTTGTCCAATCTCTTCTAATAAGGCCATGCATGGGGAAACTTGGCCTCTTATATAATCCAAATGTTCTTTCAACCTACATATGCATGAAACCACCCACAACCATTTATGCGTTTCTTGGAAAGCTTGTAATAAATATTCTCACCAACAAGATCAACATGAATCTATGTAGAGCCTTTTGATTTTGGGGTCCTCGTAAAATTTCAATTCGCAAAATTAAATATGCACATTGTGAGAAAGAAACCCTATCTTAAAATTCTAACATGTAAAGTTCAAACTTCAAATTTCAAATTAGTAGAAGGTTGAGAGTACACAATTCAAAAGACATATTTCAAATATGCAATTGAATGAGAGAAAAACATCAGAACATATTTATCATTCAATTGTTAACATACAATATACCTGGTTGGGATACATCATTGCTCTTCAATGTTACTCTAAAATGTTCAAAACTATTGAGTGAAAGAGGAGGGAAATAAACACAGGCATCAGGTGATCTCTCTATATCTTTTTGGTAGGGTTTAGGAATTAGTTTTTATCTTTTTTTAATGAAAACTTGTATTCTTGTTGAGTTCGTCATGGTGGGGTCATATACCTACATGATTGAGTAGGGCCATCATGGAACTGAGTGGATGAGTTAGTATGGCTATAAACAGCTCAATTGAATTGACTTGAACCACTTTTAAAAAAAATGACATAGACACATGGGAATGAATGGTTGGTTGTTCCAAACTACTTAAAATATTAAAATTTGAGTTTTTTGTTGTAGGAAAAAAGGCTTGATATTAATTTAGGCACATTTTTTTAGAGTGTAAATGTGATTCATATTTCAAATCATGTTGACCAAATAAATTTGACTAAATTTGAATTCGTTAATGAAAAACTCACTTGCACATGGAAGTTTTTGGAAAATATATAGAATTTGTACTTTTTTGAACTTTTTACTTGTTTTTGTCCTATTTTTCAGAAGGTGCAATACATTTTTTTTCCGATTGTCAAGCCAAGGGATACAAACTTAGGCCTAGGTATTGACAAGGGGCCATGCCATGTAGACACATGTACTTAAATTCTTGGCAAGCCAATCAAAGATTTTAGGGGGAATTTCACTAGACTTTAAAATGTGGCTTGTATTTGAATGGACCATGTTTTCTTAAATTTGATTTTATTTTGTAGGGTAATAAATTTTTAGATTTTTAGATTTTTTTGGAATTATATATCTTTTTCAATTTCTAGTGAATCTTATCTCGTCTTTTTGCACTACCAAATTTTTGTTGAAATTCCATTGTCATTGAATTTGAACACGAACCATGGAACTTAATCTTTGTATTGAAAATATTGACAATGAGCCACGTCGTATATACAAATGGAAATAAATTCTTGAGATCCCAATGGGAGATCAGCAAAAAATCATTAAAATTTCAAAATTTGAGTGTTTTAAATTCTATGAAAGAAGGTTGATTGATATTATTTTTGGTGGGATTTCTTAGGGTGCAAAATGTGCCTCAATATATTTTTTTTCAATTTAAACTAGCACAATAATTTCATCTTAAGAAAAAATACGTGGTCAAAACATGCAATTGAGGTACAACAACATAAATACTATAAGGAAAATTTCTTCAATGTTCTAAAAAACCATCCTTTGCCCAACAAAAGAACAAGAGGGGGAGATCTAATACGAAACCTTTTGAGACTTCAACTCACTATTTGTTAAGAATAGGAGTATGTTTTTACAAATTTCTTGCACAAGATGGCACAAAAGGAAAACATTTCTAAGGATTAATCGAGATTGACTTATTGGAAATGTAACTAGCCTTTAGGTATTCATAATTGTTATTGTACTCATTTAAATATGTATCTTATGTAAACAAACAAAAGAAGAAATAAAAAACTATTATTTTAAATCATGGGTTTCATGCTTCTTGTTGATGGTCTTCTAAGTAAAGCATTTCCTTCATGCTGCTAGGGTTTGTTAGGTCATAGGGTTTATTGTCATAAGTCAAGAGAGTTAACATCATGATTATAAGACCCTTTCAGGAAAAATGTATCTTGTAAAAGAATTTATAGTGAGTCTTGAAAGTCATGGAAACCTCCAAAATACATGTTGGACTTGGTAGCTTCAAGTCGGCCTAAAGGAGGGAAATCAACCCATTGGAAAGGTTGTAAATATAGGCAACTTCGACCTCATTTGACACACACACTGATGGGCTAGTTTTAGGTGTTAAGGATAACCGTTCAAAACCAGAAATGATCTCTTCAAGTTCAGGTGGGACTCCTTCTCGGGTTTCCTTTGGAGTATCAGTCATCAAACTCTAATTTTAGATATTCTGCTAAAACAACAAAACTGTTAAATTTACCTAAAATATGGTAAACCTTCACTTTTTCTACGGAATAAAAAAGAATTAAAACTTTAGTTTAAAGCCTTATCGCATCCATCATTCCAAAAATCTTTAGTGCATTAAACCTTTTTCGTTGATCTCATTCTTCAATCCGATGGTTATCGCTTTCCCCACTCGCAAACTAGTCGGATGATCTCTACTGTTGATCAATCCTGCTTGATCTAACGTTTGATGCGTAATCTGATGTGGATTCTTGCGCGATGTTTAATGAGTCGAGAGCACACGAGAAAAGCAGTTTTCCCATGCTACGTGTTGGCTGCTAAGTGTAATCACATGAAAATTCCAAATACAACTTACCACCTTGAGACCGCGCGAGAAACAACTTTCTCCTACGAAGATTGCCTTTCTATTCTGTCTAACACATGCTCTTATTGTCACGTGATGAACATTAGATCTGTTGGGTCTGTTGATCGGATGGTTCAAATCTTTCCCCGGGTTTCTCACAAATTTGTTAGGTTTTCCTCATTCTTCCAAGGTTTTAGCACTTCCGCCAAGTTTAATTTGTCTCTAAGTTATATTCAGGATAGCACTAACTAAACCTTGTGGTTTTGAAATACATTCAAATTATTTAAATGCACAGTGTATGGAGATTTAAACGTGATAACACACGATTATACTAAACTCTAATTCTAAAGGCCAAACTAGAAATCCACAACACTCAGAAATATTTCAAAGGAACTTCAAACCTCAGATATTGACCATTCATGCACAGAATACACAGGGACATAGAGAGATTCCAATTTATGCAATACAACCCTCCATAACCAAATCCCCTTACACTAATTCAAATTTTACATAAATACCATTACATACAATAACCAGATTCTAAATCAATGGATTGAAACAGCCTAATCCTATCTAATCTGCATGATATTCTCCTCGAGAATCTGAACTAAGCCTAACTACTTGAATTAATTACAAGATAATCCAAATCCGTGAATTCTAGCTCAAATCCTATCTAGAAAGCTTTGTAAAGTGACAGCTAAAGGATCCCACTCCTTTGCTTGTAAACCTTTTTTGTATTTTTGGAATAAAATTTGAGCCTTTTGTCTTCATGCCTCATGCTCCTGCATCAAACTCTTGAGGAAAAAATTCTTCATGGATTCCTGTTCATGAGCTCTTCTATAGAACTGCCCAACTTCAGTAGCATGGCATCTGTCATCTAGGTAGCATCAACAATTGGTTGATCCTTCCACTTGACCAAATACTGAAAATACTCTTGTCCTCTTGTCCTTTCAAACACTCTCTTGTCTAAAATCTGTTCTGGCTGCAATGCCTTTGCTGTTGGTGTTTGGTTGTGTTATATTCTTTCCAGGACTAGCCCACGTAATTAATCGGGGGGTTAGAGGAGAGG
>APFE030736715.1:0-24685 GCA_000404065.3 Pinus taeda
CCCATGGTTCTGCCACTGTCACTGCTGCATCTGTAAGATAGCTCCCTCTGCATTTGTGCTGCTGCTGGTCCTTTCTCCCAACACTGCATCTGCACTGCAACTCCTCTCATCATGTAGCATCATGCTGCCTGCTGCTGCATTGCAACTCAGTTACTAAGAAGTAAGTAACTGATCTGACCTCTCTGTTGGGCTAGAGACACCTGCTGATGTTGAAGCTACCTCTACCGCTGACAAGTGCTCTCTCTTTTGACCTCTGTGCTACTGCAAAAACTCCCTGCATCTCGCACCGTTGCACACCTCTCTGTGCCATCCTGCGCTAGTGCAACACTCCCGTGCCTCTCGCACTTCTGCAGCTTGCTAGCCTTGCGCTTTCCTGGGAATCTTGCACTGTAGCTCTCTCTGTCGCTTCATCTGCATCCGTCTCTACCCACATCAGCCAATCCTACTACTCCTCTTCGGTGATCCTGTAGCAAGGTCTAATCCAAGAGGCTGGGTACCTCGAGGATCCTGCCCCTCATCGCTTGTAGTTTGCCTGACTACAGCTCGATGTCTTCCCACTTCCGCTCAAGTGGGCGTGTGCACTCATGGCACAGTCATCGTCTGTCAACACTTCCTTCTCTGCCCTTGTTGGCGCTACCTTAGTCTCGAAAGACTCTCCCTTACTCTTATTCCTTGGACACTGGGTCACATAGTGACCCAACTCCCCATAGTGGAAGCACTTGATCTTGGAGAGATCCTTCCTCTTTCGCTTTTCTTACTTTCCCTCAGATGCTAGGGCAACATCCTCCTCCTCTTGCTTAACTCTGATCCCCTTATCGCTGCTTCCCGCCTTTGACTTCCGTCTGATCTCCTCTTGGCGAAGAGTCGCTCACATCTCATCCGAAGGTGTAAGTGTCCTTCTGCCCAGTATACTGTGGTCAAATACTTCCCAATCTTCCGAGATTGCATTCAGGGTTGTCCTCACCATTAATTTCTGATCTAGCGTGGCTTCTATAGTAGTCAACTGATCTCAGATCTCATTTTGTCCTCTGAGGAAGGTGTCAATCGATTCTCCCTTCATTTGATATGACCTTAGCTGATTCTCTAGTAACATCCTTCTCTGCACATAAGTATGCTGGTACAATTTCTTTAGGGCCTCCCACATCTCATATGCCGTTTCCTTCTTGACAATGTGTGGTACTACATGGTCCTTGACCCTCTCAAGGATGATGCTCTTGGCCCTCGCTATTGCATCCTTGTACTTGTCATTGTCAGCTGGGTCGACTGGGATAGCTATCGTCTTCAAGGCAAAGTGCTTGACACGATTTCTGTCAAGTACGGATAAGATTTTGGCCTTCCAGACTGTGAAGTTTGACGCTCTGTCCAGCCTGTCCTGGTCTCTTACTTCGTGTAGTGTCACGATGCTCTTCTACTTCCCTCTTGCAAGTTCTCGATGAGACTCCCTCTGAGTCTCGATTTCCCTCCTGGAAATCCTTCTGCCGATGTCGAGATGCCCCCTACTCTGATCGTCTGTGCAATTGCACCACTGATCCAGATTTCCCGTCTAGAAATCCTCGGTAGCAACTCCCTCCTCTTGGCCTTGCCCTATCAGGTATTGTTCTGACTACAGTACCTCACCAGCTCCACTCTGCAATGTTCCGACAACCTTCTAAACCCTAGCAACCTGAAGGTGAGAGCTCCTAGGCTCTATGCAATCCTGGCACCAACAACCCGACCTTCTCAGCCAACTGCGTCAGTGCTCCTAGCTTCTGCGTGGCTCTGCGTTTCGGCTCCCTTTGCTCACCCTTGATGGCACAGGCATTGCGTCACCCTTCCCTTGTCGCTGCTCTGCTAGAAACAACTTCTGTCACTCGGGACAACTGTTTTCTGCTGCTATTGCTCCGCTCAGCTGATGTCCTCAGTTCTCTTGTGATCTGCAACCACACTCTGATACCATGTTGAAGTTTCTAAGTCTACCAGTTAGAAACCCTCCATGCACTTTTACTGATTTATTCCTACCTACTTGTTCTGTTACTTAACAGGTTATTTACAACGTAAATACTCAAAATAAACACTAGTGCATGCCCAACATATTATAGATCATCAACTGAAGGAAACATAAACAATCACACCAAACAACGTTATTTTTGGACAGTCACCAATGTCCCCAAAAAAACCCAATGCAGGAAAACTGGTGTAGCTATCTGAGGGTTTTCTTATTAAGCAATTTCAGAGTACAATTTGGGTGCCAAATCCGGCTTTACCCAAACAGATAATTTCCTTGGCAGTAGTACCTCTCAGTCTGAGACAAATGTCCTGGCTGAAACCTCGGATAAACCCTCCGGCAATTCCTCAACAATTTGCCCCAGAAACCCCAGTGTCTGCCTTTCTGGACCGTGTCAGCCTCTCTCTTCCCAGCGCTGGCCCTGCGTCACCCTTAGTGGGTCTGCGTCAGCCTTAGGAGGCCCTGTGTCAGCCTTCTGGCCCTCTGCGTCAGCAACGCTGGCCTCTCTGAAGCAATGTGCAACTCCTGTCTGCCTCTGTGTGAGCCCTGGCTGCTATTGCGTTACTCTCTTTGGCTCTTGCGCTGCTCTCCCGACACTATCTCTGCCCCTCTGTCTTTTTGTACTCAATGCCCCTATCAAACCCCACTCTAGAGAATAGAATCACTGATCATCTGGTGTGTTCTCCAAGTGACCCTCAAGCCTCCTCTTAAACTTTTCTTGTTGACATATCAACGGCCGAGATTAAGTCCCTGATCAGTGGCTAAGATTAGATCTGGCTTGATCCATGTCTTTTGGACCATTCTAACATAGTTTCATATTAACTCACATTAATGTTTTACTTTCCCTAAGTTTAGACTTAGGGACTCCATTAAAATATTAATTATTTTAATATCTCCTGAACTGTTTAGAATCTGCCCAAACCCTTTTTGGGTATTGGAGATCTCATGTGCCCCAACCTCTCCACCAAATTTTGTGGCTAGAGCACATTCGATGCCACCCCAAATCAACAATCAATCTGGCCCTTCTTATGAGAATGCTTCAATATTGAGATTCCTTGTACCATGTAATGGGAATACCTCCCCAGTTAAGAGGGAGTGTTGAAAATTGCAACTAGGTTCGGTCTTCATAATGGCGTAATTATAATCATGACATTATATATTCTTTATAAGAAAAGAAAAAGAAAGAAATTATATTTTATTTTTGGAGTATGGGTTTCATACTCAAGTTTGAGCCAAAAGCATGTTCTTCGTGCTTTTAGGTTTTCTAGGTCATTCTAGGTCTTTCTAGGATAAATAATATTTTTGGTCATGTGTCATAGTCGCATTTGGACTCATTGTAATAAGAAAAATATTTATTTTGTCAAGAAAAAGCCACTTATAAGCCCAAGACCAAGTCGGCCTTATGGAAGGAATTCAACCCTCAAGAAAGGCTATAAAATAAAAGGAGCTCAAGCCATTTAGCACACGCAACAAGGTCAAGTTCAATCTACAATAGCGAAGGAGAAGAAGAGTAGCTGGGAGGACAAAGAAGAAGAGTAGAAGCCAAAATTGGAAGATTATCTTTTCTTGTATCACTATTAGGGTTTGTGAAGCTGCTGATGAAGTTGTTAGTAGCAGGAGGCCAAAATTGCAGGGCCTAAAATCTGTGAAGCAGTTGTAGGGGCTGAAGTTGCAATATCGGAGTTGTAGTATCAAAGTTATGGAAGCTGCCTTGAAGGAGATCTTGCTGGGTGCTGACTTGGTGCTTGGGAGGGTTGTTGGCTTTGGTTTTTGGGTCTTGGAAGTCTCTTTGTAAACATATTCTAAAGAAGAAGAGAAGCATTTTTCTAGGTTTTCCCCTTGGAGGGGTTTTTCCCTGGCTTGGAGCCTATATCTTGTGTACTTTGTCTCGTTGTGGTCTTCATTGTTTTGGTAATTGCTTGATGAACAAAGATCTAATAAAGTAATAAAAGGCCAACTAAAATCACAAGTAATTATCAAGTTAAGGAAAATCATTTATAATACATAAGTCTCTTGATTTTCCAACAGGTTGCTAATGGGAAAAAATTCAAGGAAGTAGGAAAATGTCATAAGGTTTCAATTCAATACAAGAATTGGAACTACAAACAAGACTATACGCTCTACCTCTTGAAATGGATATGGTGTTAGGTGCAGAATGGTTGATACAGTTGGGAAGTTATATTGCAAACCTTGAAGAACAATTCATGTCATTTAATTGGCAAGGTCGATACTATAAATCTCAATAGAAAATGCAATAATATACATGAACCTCACCAAACACTTGAAGCACAAACAATGTCAAAAGTTAAAACCAAATAAAAGACATCTATAGAAATGTCCTCAACTAGAAAGAATCTTGTTTATTATGCTTTGAGGACAAAGCATTTCTTGAAGAGGTGCAAAATGGTTGATACAGTTGGGAAGTCATATTGCAAACCTTGAAGAACAATTCATGGCATTTAATTGGCAAGGTCGATACTATAAATTATATTGTGTTGAAGCGTCCAATCTCAAAAGAAGATGCAACAATATACATGAACCTCACCAAACACTCGAAGCACAAATAATGTCAAAAGTTAAAACGAAATAAAAGACATCCATAGAAACGTCCTCAACTAGAAAGAATCTTGTTTATTATGCTTTGAGGACAAAGCATTTCTTAAAGAGGGCATGTTATAAACATAACTAACGATAATTAATTAATTAGTGATAGATGTGTCTTTTTATAAAGACACGTCCATTAGTGGAAAGGTAACCCACCTAGGTATTTCTAGCAAGGGCCCTATTGTAATATTCATCATTTAACTATTCAATTCATTATATACATACATTTATTTCATGTACATTTGTATGCTTCAAATTCAGCCAAAAAAGTGAAATTAAGAGTTTGGAAAGTCTGAGATAAATATCAATAGATTTGGGGTGGAGACAATCCAAGAGAACAAGCATAATAATCCAAAATTAAACAACATAGTATGAGGAAAACTTGTGCCTCAGGAGGACAAGGAGTTGTCCAAGTTCATAGACTGTTCCTCGACCTTGCACAACGGTGGAATGTGGAAATTCGGTGGCAAGCCAACCTTCGATGTCTAACATGAGGTTCTTTAACTCATCCAACCTGTGCATGAGATTGACCTGAGTTTGACGTTGATCTATTAGAACCTTTCCAAGTAGTAGCTTGACATGCTAGTAGAGGTCCACTTTATGAAGGTATTGATTTCGCCGTTCTCAAGAATTGCCTGTATCTAGAACCCACATAGCTACTCTCACTATAACGTCTGAGTCAAGGATCTCTCTTCTCTCTTGGTGAATTTCCTCTTCAACAAGTTGAATTTAGTCTTGAATGTCAGGAGTTGTGTGTTCTTGGTATCCACGAGTTAAAGACTTAGCTGAAGACCACACCTTGGAGCTGCCCACCGTTTCACCTCCCTCCTCCTCTACAACAACATATATTTTGACGCGTCATAGTAGTGGGAGACAACAAGACACAACTGATGCTCAGCTAGTATGGAGTCTCTAATAGAGGAAGGTGGCTAGATAATCTTGTCAAGAGGGCAACACATCCGTAGAAGATTGAACGAGTCCCTCCCCTTATATAAAAGCCACCAAAGACAAAGTGTATGCCAGCGATGCAAAGCTTTGACCAAAGGACATGGCCGGCATTGAGAGCAACATGAGTGTGCGACGAAGGAGCAAAAGCAGAGTTAGCAGGTTGTCGAGGAGGAGGAACATCGCGAAGGGTTTGGTCATTGTTGATGGTGCCACTGCTAAGACTTGCTCAATGCCCTCTGCCACCTTCCTTGGTAGGCAAAGCACAATAAGTTCTGGCTCGCGTGGTGGCATGCAGAGGGGTGGGGTGGCAGGAGGCCCCCTCCTATCAACCCATGCTCCCATTATGACTGTGTTAACACTGCCATTGGGTTCAGTAGTTTTCATTCTTATTATTCTTTGTCTTTTACATATGTTTTTTATGATTTTTTGGTTATGACTATTTAAGTTTACATATATAGTTATGCCAAATTTTATAAATATACTATTTATAGAAAATGTTTGTGTATATATTGTATAACTGCTTATAGGGCGTGGGTGTGTTGTGTCGATTGCTGGACATGGGATCATACTAATAAATTAATAATCTTAATTGGACTGAGAGAAATGAGGCATTCTTACAGCCTGGGGTGGAAGGGATGCCAACTCTATGTTGGCTGGTGCA
The DNA here is from genome assembly GCA_000404065.3 of Pinus taeda. NCBI lineage: Eukaryota > Viridiplantae > Streptophyta > Pinopsida > Pinales > Pinaceae > Pinus > Pinus taeda. The sequence goes on from APFE030736715.1 coordinate 6,198, forward strand.
ATGCTAATAAAATAAAATGGAAAAAATGAAACTATCATATATCCATGTTAACCCCAGATCCGTTAAGCATGGAGATGTTTGCACTTGTGCTTTTTTGATTCCTCTCACTGCCAAACAGATCGATGGTTAAGAGGGATCTGTGCTAGTAATCACAAAGAGATACGTGCCTGTATTATACAGCATCATTTTTGCTTCTTGTGCACCTGGATGCTACAATACATGCAGGTCCACATGACAAGATTGTAACAGGCTTGTATGGCTCATGCCAGACTACGACATAATGCCCCCAAAATCTGCAATTCACAAGTCCTGCAGGCCTGAAGGATAGGAAGGTTAGGGTGAGGATGTGCACATAAACTTAAATATGTTATGATTACATACATAAACTTTTACAGTGTGTCAATTATTTGACGTGAGCCCATACTGTTATAAACTAGGATGATTCTGTTTATGTATCTTTCTATCTGTATGGCTGCACCTTTTCTTCTTGCAGGCTTAGATAACTAGAAGCCATGATCCATTCAGTCTTGTCCTATAACACATACAATTTTATGCATCAATAAATTGAATAATGATGCTGGTAGCATTGAAGTGTGCAGCGCTAAAATGTAAGGATGCTTTTACTATGTCTAATTCTGTTGTATTTTGCAGATTCTGCGAAGGTGGGGAACTGTTGGACAGAATTTTGTCCAGGTAAGGGCATTTTTTCATTTCTATATATAGCTTGTTTCTGCATTGTTGATAAAGGGATGAGTTTGAAAACTGGCAACTACAGTTGAACCTAAAAGCATATCTATGAAAATAGTCTTAACATTCTTTTCTCAAATATTATTTGAAAATTTAGATTCTGTATTGGCATGTTCTCCATCCAGTGGTGGAAGGTTCTCAGAGGAAGATGCCAAGGGTATTGTTGTGCAGATTTTGAGCGTAGTTGCCTTTTGTCACCTTCAGGGGGTGGTGCATCGTGATTTAAAACCAGAGGTTAGAGTCCAATCCACTAGTTGATATGACTTAACACAAGGGTTTAATATCCTATTATAATGCCAATTTCTAATGTTAACTGCATAATCATATCGTAATGAATGACAATTCCTGTCAATCATTTGAAACTTGAGCTTTACTGATTGTTTCCTGTCCTGTCAAGCCTTTATATGGGTCAGATAATATGACGTGTTGCTAATATCTAGAATGACAAGAAGCTTCCTAGGTTGCTTAAATATCCGTACAGATCCTGTTTGCATTGTCTGTTAAAAGGCATGTGATTCTTCTTCAGTGTTGCCGGATTTGGAGTCTTTGAAGGTTCTTTATTGGCCAGTGTTGCAAACATCCTGATTTTATCGCGATAAAATCCTGAAATTGCGATTTTTTGGCCTAGCCGATGTTTGTTGATTTTCACCGATATTTTGGTGGTATCTTAATTTTGCTGATGTTTTCCGATTTTTACTGATATTATCCCGATTTTTATGATATTTTGGTTTTCTGGACCCTCGCCGATTTTATCCCGATGCCAATGTTTGCAACTTATGCCCCAGGGTGTCTTCAACTTGCTTAGGTTGTCACTTTAAAGTTTATAGTTAGGATTTCACTGACCAAATGGTTAAATTCAGTTTGTTTTTGTGTTGGAGCTTCTTCGCTAATGGAATTCTTCTAGTATGTCCATTTTTGGTTTGTTTCGATGAATTTTAACTAAAAAAAGTTTTCTTTTATTCTTATATTTGATTCTTTTGATGGTTTTTGCTATTGTCAGGATAGTTTACATTGATCTCCAAGTTGTCTATTTAATGTTTGTTGTTTTTGTTCATTGTGTTGCTAATACTGGTCTCTACTTGTTATGGAACTATTGCTGGTAATCTGTATATATGCATGTCTAATAAGAGATTGTTATTGAATTTCTTCAATCAAGTAATTTTGGGTTAGCTTATACAAGAGGGATCATGGTACGATATTTTCGTCCTTCACAGTAGCGAGACCAATCTTTTTCTAGTTTTTTTCTTTTAATAGCCTCACAAATTTTGATTTCTTTCTTCTTTTAATATCCTTCCAAAACTTTGGTTTATTGGAAGGCAAATAGTGTTGAAGTAGTATGCTTTGAGAAGCTAAGACATGCTTTCTAGTATTTATCTCTATTTTGAAATATGCTTTAAATTTCTATTAAATAAAATTCATAGTACAGGCAATATTTGATAAAAAGGGCAACAAAGGGCACACCATCTAGGGTTGACTAAATTTCCATATCGTTATAATGAACTTGTACTGGAGGATCAAAGTCGGGAATATCTCATACAAGAAAATTAGAGTGTAACAAAGTCCAAAAATCATAAAAGTAATTTAAACCCCCATGAATTGGGTAGCCATTACCATCACACCACTAGCACATTTACCAATCATCTATTACTCAACTGGCAAGGGGGGAGCTGGTCATTATCCTTTATAGACATGGGTCCTCAGCCGTAGTGCGATGGCTCATCAGTACACACATATAATCTTTGGGTGGTGGGTGCTTTTTTGTTGTAAGCAAAAGGCATTTCATTTCTTAAATCCAGACAAAATATACATGGTGGTTTGCCCTTGTTTGCCACTAGGGAAACCGGACCAGTGGCAAAACCAGAGTTTCTTAAGCATCCGAAAATTAATGCTGTTTTTAGAGTTCAAAATTAGAATACATGTTCCTCGAGGTCTATGGCCTGCTAAGGCCCGTGTAAAATTAAAACTAGAAAACCAGTAGGGAAAATAAACAACAAGAGTATGAGCAGAAGGCATCAACCAGTTCTGGGGGAGTCCAATTCCTCAACAACAAATTGTTCTTTGCTGCTCCTTGGTGAGCAGCGTGGATTTGGAGGAAGGACCAGGTGTGGCTCAATGTGCTGCAGTCTTTGATCAAGTCCCTTAGCTGTGAATTGCAGTTTGTCCAACACCATCAAGATTTCTTTCTGGGCTTCATTTCAATCCGGTAAAACTCTCCCCAACAGCATTTTCATTTTCCAGTAGATGTCTATGGTGTACATGTACTAGTTGATCCTTACGCTGTGTGTCCAACATCCGGGATCCAATCAGTGAATTCATTCGCAATTTCCACGTCTGACAGGCACCCACGTTCCCCTGATATCTCCCTTTTAACATTGGCAATTTTTTGTTGAATTGGTGGTGGAGTGTGGGCTCTGAATTGACCAGCCGAGGACTCTGCTCACTCCTGTGCCCAAGACCCCATCTCATGATAATAGGCTGCACCCAGTCTGATCCTTGCTCTCTGTCCGGGCATTTCGGGAATGGCCGTTTACCCTTTTGGTGGTGGATGTTAATTCTCTTAGAATTTCTAGTTGGACAGTTGGAAACTTGTTGCCACATGGGGTAGAGTGCCTGTCATTACACCCTTGCCCTAGCCAATTGTGTCTTCTTGGTTGGTGGTCTCTGCCGCCCACTTGATTCTTGCATTACCAAGAACAATTTTTGTGCTGCTCCTTTGGTTGCCCAGAGAATACTTCCAGTGGTAACTTGTTGAGATAATCTTTTGACATTCTTAAATGTTGACAACTTGTGTCACATTCGACACAATTGTAATTTTTTTGCAAACTTTATAAGAAGAGTACCTCAGCATCACATGTTCTTTATGTTATATGGTGTGTTGGTTGAATCCTTGGTCACTAAAATCAATACTTTTTCCCATTTATTTTACAAAATTCTTTGAAATTCACTGAATCTTAAGTGTTGGTGAACTCAAAAAATTTGTTGACCAGACTTGTAAAAAAATTCATGAAAGAATTACAAAGATTTTTTAAATTGCATCTCATTTGTCAAGCTTAAAAACACACACACACACACACATACGTCATGTCTTATTTAGCTTGTTTTTGAACAGTATATGATCTTTTGAGATGTATTCTGGAAGTTATAATGACATTTGTTTAATTTTGTTTGCTGGAACTTTATGGAAAATTTTATCAATTTTCTTTGCAAGACAATATTGTTTTTGAATTTAATTGTTGTTGAATTTGAACATGACCATGTTGAAAAAGGTACCAAGGAGGTGTTCCCTAGTGTTATTTGCCTAAGCCTAGGAACACAAAGTGAACCCACCTTTTTAGTGTGACTTTATGTAGTTATTAGAGTCATGTGAATTTTTAGTCACTTTATGAGGTACTAAAATGATCCGGATTTAAACAGGAACACAACAAAATACAGAGATAACCATATACACAAAGAAGCAACGGAAATAATACTTCATTTCATTAATGGAAAATACTGAAATATGCTTACAACCAGAATTGGAAATAACCCAGCTAGGGCGATGGTAGCTTATCTCTGAGAAGAGATGTGCAGCTACATGCTCTGAACTGTCCGAACTGTGATCAAAGGAGGCTCGAAGCCTATTATGTTGAGAACAATGGAAACTCACATTCCAAACCTACCCTAAAAGATGAAACCCAAATTGTGGGCTCCGTTTAGGTAAATGGGTACATCAATTCCCGGTCGTAACTTGGCATAACATCTCCGTTTGACGCGTATGATAGCTCGTTAGAAAGATCTATCTGAGAACTACCACTTTGGGAAGGGAAACATCGGTCCATGGACCCATGTTGCCCCCAGATTTCCCAAAAAACGTTGTTGAGGGCCTCAAAACGGCTCCAGAAGTTCAGGACCCGAAAAACTGCTAAAAATAGTAAACTGCGCTACAATTTAGGAAACTGAAAAAGCTGAAAGAGACAATTGTGGGGGTCCAAATGGGATAGGTGGGTGGCCACCAACATCCACCTGGATCATAAAAGTACATTGTACTTTATAATATTAAAATGACTTCAGGTTTTTAAAGTGACATTATGAGAAAATGGTACATGGTACAAAAAGTTATCAAAGTGACTAGGGGGCTCATTAGTGAAGGGGGAGACATAAGAGGGGGTCAATGGGAGATTAGAGCTCCACCGTTGATCAAGGAGAGATGAGATTTAATCTCAAGCCTAGATGCTAGGGATAGGGCTTCTCATCATTAAGGAGACTAAAAAGGAGGAAAAAGGCAAAGTGAGAACTCATTCTTCATTTGAAAGTGTTGGAGAAGTGAAGAGAGGAGGAAGAGAAGTGGAGAGGTTGAGATAGCCATTTGCTAAAGTAGGGAACGATTTGCAGCAAGGAGAAGGAGAGCAGGCACACATTTCAACTCTAAACAATGGCATGCAGACCAAAGTTCAATAGTCTGTTGGAATTTCTAAGTCTAACTCGTTAGAAACCCGTCATGTACTTTCTGATTTATTTCTACCTACTTGTTCTGATTAATTAACAAGTTATTTACCATGTAAATACTGAAAATAAATACAAGTACGTGCTCAACACATTACAGATCATCAATTGAAGGAAACAAAACAAGAACACAAGTGACACCGTTGTTTTTGGACCAATGTCCCCGGAAAAACCCAATGCGGGAAAATCGATGTAGCTATCTGAGGGTTTTAATTATTAAGCAGTTTCAGAATAGAATCTAGGTGCCAAAACTGGCTCACTCAACAGAGAATAATCTTGGCAGTAGTACCTCTCAGTCAGAGACAGATGTTTCGGCTGAAACCCCGGATAAATACTTCGACAGCTCCCAACTCTAATCTGCCCCACGAAAACCCCACCGTCAGCCTCTAGGGACTGCGCCAACCCTTTCTAGCCCAATGTCTGCCCAACGTCACCCTAGCTCGCCCTGGGTTAACCTCTAGAGGCACTGCGTCAGCCCTTAGAGCCTCTGCATCACCCACGCTGGGTCTCTGAGGCACTGCGTAGCTCCTGGTTGGCTCTGCGTGAGCCCTCGCTGGCTCTGCGTGAACCTCTGGCTGGCTCTGCATCCCTCTCTCTCGACTTCTGTGCTTATCCTCCTGATACTATCTCTGCCTCTCTGCTTCTGTATTCACTACCCCTCAGCTGCAACTCTGATTACCCTTTCAACTTTCTTAGTGAACCCTGCCCCAAAAAATCGAAATCTTGATCAACTCGGTGTGTTCTCCAAGTGACCCTTAAGTCTCCTCTTATACTTTTCTCATTGACAAATCGACGACTGAGATTAAGTCCCTAATCAACGGCTAAGATTAGATCTGGCTTGATCCATGACTTTTGGACCATTCTAACACAAATTTATATTAATTCACATTAATATTTTATTCTCCCTAAGTCCAAACTTAGGGACTCCATTAATTATTTTAATATCTCCCAAACTATTTAGAATCTACCCAAACCATTTCTGGGTATTGGAGATCTCATGTGCCTTGGGCTCCACCAATTTTCGTGGCTAGAGCACATCCGATGCTACCCCAAATCAACACTCCCTCTTAGCGAGGACTGTGCTCTAGTAATACTCCTCACTGAGCATCACCTTGATCATTCGACATCGGTCCCTGTGCTGATGCTGGGCCTGCTCCCAACATCCTCTACACTGCTGCATCCTGTATTGCTACCCATGGCCTTGCCACTGCCACTGCTGCATCTGCATTACAACCCCTCTCATCATGTTGCATCGTGCTGCCCATAGCACTACCACTGTTAACTGCTGCACTGCAACTCAGTTACTGAGAAATAAGTAACTGATCTCCCAACTTTGACATCTCTGTCAGGCTAGAGACACCCTTGATGCTGAAGCTCCCTTAGTCACTGACAAGTGCTCCCTCTTTGACCTCTGTGCTATTGCAACAACTCTGTGCATTTTGCACTGTTGCACACCTCTCTGTGCCATCTTGTACTGGTGCAACACTCTCGTGCTTCTCGCACTTTTGCCTCACGCTGTCCTGGGAATCCTGCACTATAGTTCCCTTTGTCGCTCCACCCGTATCCGTCTCTACTGACATCCGCTAGCACTGCTACTCCTCTTCGGGGCTTCCGTAGCAAGGTCTAATCCAAGAGGCCGGGTACCTCGAGGATCCCGCCCCTCATCGCTTGTAGTCCGTTTGACTACAGCTCGATGTCTCCCCACTTCCGCTCAAGTGGTGTGTGTGCACTCATGGCATAATCATCGTCTTTCTCCACTTCCTTCTCTGCCCTTATTAGCGTTGCCTTGGTCTCGGAGGCCTCTCCCTTGCTCTTCTTCCTTGGACACTAGGTCGCATAATGACCTAGCTCCCCACAGTGGAAGCATTTGACCTTGGAGAGGTCCTTTTTCTTCCGTTTCTCCTGCTTTCTCTCAGATGCTAGGGCAGGCCGCAACATCCTCCTCCTCCTTCTTGATTCTGATCCCCTTGCTGCTGCTACTCGCCTTGCTTAACCTTCTGATCTCTTCTTGGCGAAGAGCAGCCCACATTTCCTCCTAATCTGGAAGGGTCGCCCTAGTATGCTCTGGACAAACACCTCCCAGTCTTCTGAGACTGCATTCAGGGCTGTTCTCACCATCAATTCTGGATCCGGTGTTGCCCCTATGGAAGTCAGCTGATCCCGGATCTCCTTCAATCGATCGAGGAATGGGTCGATCTGTTCTCCCTTTTGCATTTGGTATGATCGCAGCTAATTTTCTAGTAACATCCTTCTTTGCACAAAAGTATGCTGGTACAATTTCTTTAGGGCCTCCCACATCTCATTTGCCGTTTCCTTTTTGGTAATATGTGGTACTACATGGTCCTTGACCCTGTCAAGAATGATGCTCTTGGCCCTCGCCATTGCCTCCTCGTACTTGTCATTATTAGCTAGGTCAACTGGGATAGCTATCGTCCTTAAGGTGAAGTGCTTGACATAGTTCCTGTCTAGAACAGATAAGATTTTGGCCTTCTAGACTACGAAGTTTGAGGCTCCGTCCAGTTTGTCCTGGTCTCTTACCCCGTTCATTGCCATCTCGCTACTCCTCTACTTCCCTTCTGGAAGTTTTCAGTGTGACTCCCTCTGAGCCTCGATTTCCCTCCTGGAAACCCTTTTGCCAATGTCGAGATGCCCCCACTCCGATCCTTAGTGTAGCTGCACCACTGATCTGGATTTCTTGGCTAGAAATCCTCGGTAGCAACTCCCTCCTCCTTGGTCTTGCCCTGTTAGGTACTGTTCTGACTATAGTACCCCACCAACTTCACTTTGCGACTTACCCACAGCTTCCTAAGCCCCAACAAACTAAAGGTTAGAGCTTCTAGGCTTTGTGCAATCCTGACACCAGCAAAATCTGCACCTCCTGGCCACGGGCATCAATTCTTCCTGACTGAGAAAGATGACTGGGCACTACATAGGTTGAGTCTGCTCCCCTCTGCCACTGCGTTGATCCTCTTCTTGGCACAAACTTGATGATGCAGGCACTGCGTCACCCCTTCCTTGCTGCTTCTCTGCTAGGAACAACTTCTGTCACTTGGGACAACTGTTTTCTGTTGTTGTTACTCTGCTTGGCTGATGTCCTCAGTTTTCCTATCATTTGCAACCACGCTTTGATACTATGTTGGAATTTCTAAGTCTAATCCGTTAGAAACCCTTCATGTACTTTCTGATTTATTTCTGCCTACTTGTTCTGATTAATTAACAAGTTATTTACCATGTAAATACTGAAAATAAATACAAGTACATGCTCAACACGTTACAGATCATCAACTGAAGGAAACAAAACAAGCACACAAGTGACATCGTTGTTTTTGGACCAATGTCCTCGGGGAAATCCAATGCGGGAAAATTGGTGTAGCTATTTGAGGGTTTTAATTATTAAGCAGTTTCAGAATAGAATCTGGGTGCCAAACCTGGCTCACCCAACAGAGAATAATCTCGACAGCAGTACCTCTCAGTCGGAGCTAGATGTTCCAGTTGAAACCCTGGATAAACACTCCGACAGCTCCCAGCTCCAATCTGCCGCACGAAAACCCCACCGTCAGCCTCTAGGAACTGTGTCAGCCCTTTCTGTCCCAACGTCTACCTAACATCACCTTAGCTCGCCCCGGGTCAGCCTCTGGAGGCACTGCGTCAACCCTTAGAGCCTCTGCGTCACCCACGTTGGCTCTTTGAGGCACTGCACAGCTCTTGGCTGCCTCTGCGTTAGCCCTGATTGGCTCTGCGTGAACCTCTGGCTGGCTCTGCATCCCTCTCTCTCGGTTTTTGCGCTGATCCTCTTGATACTATCTCTGCCTCTTTGCTTCTGTATTCACTACCCCTTAGTTGCAACTCTGATCACTCTTTCGACTTCCTTAGCAAACCCTGCCCTAGAAAATCGAAATCTTGATCAATTTGGTGTGTTCTCCAAGTGACCCTCAAGCCTTCTCTTATACTTTTCTCGTTGACAAATCAATGGCCGAGATTAAGTCCCTAATCAACGGCTAAGATTAGATTTGGCTTGATCCATGACTTTTGGACTCCATTAATTATTTTAATATCTCCCAACCTATTTAGAATCTGCCCAAACCATTTCTGGGTATTGGAGATCTCATGTGCCTTAGCCTCTTCACCAATGTTCGTGGCTAGAGCACATCCGATGCTACCTCAAATCTACACAGTCCATCTCTTAGCGTGATTTTCGATGGGCTAAGGGCAGAGAATTCTATGCAAATTTCGAGTAGTTACAATTCTCAAACAATGCTGAAATCGAGGCTGTAAGAACACATTAATTGTGGTTTGTTATTGGCCTGAAAATCTAGTAGGAAGTGTCAGTCAGTTAGCATGCATTTCCAGGCATTTATTGTAGGTCAACGAGCACAAATTTTGAGGCAGAAATTCTGAGTATGTGGCCCAAAATTTGGGGGATTTCTTGAGCAGTGACATGAATTTCGGGGTTGTGCACTGACTAGTGGCACGAAAATCGAGGGTTGAAGTGTTGACTGTGGTCCAAATTCCAAGGCAGAGTTTCTAGAACTGTGGCATGAGTTTCTAGAAAGCTGGCCTGAGTTTCAAGGGGAGAGATAAGTACCCCTGTGTATTTAATGTTGTGTAAGTTTCTTTGGGATAAAAGCAAATAAAACTTCTCTTCCAATTGGTTTTCTCTTCGGGATTTTTCCAGGGTCGTGTTGACCAAAAACTAGTGTCCAAAAATTGTCTGCATGCTTGAGAAATTTTTTATTAGCTGAAAGTGAAAGTGAAAATGTAGTGGACCAGTGTTTGTTTATGATGAGCTCTTACCATTGGAATTCCTACCACTGGTATCTTGTTCTTTATGGGTTTCTTTAAAATAGATTCCACTGTAACTTTTCTTCAGTTCATTTTGTCCTTTCTCATTAGCTACAAGATCATTGAAGGGCCTTCCTTTAGGGGACATTAAATCCCTGCGGTGACTCCCACAAGCTTTTGATCTTGACAATGGCTGTGAGTATCGAATTTGATCAAACTTAGGGGAGTGAGTTCAAGAATGATGATGATCATGGTTATTCATCACCATTGAAGGAAAGGATACTCAGTTTACATGTTGAGGTGGTGAATGAGAGTAATGGTGTCTCTTTTCCTGTCTGCTATCTTTGCGATGCCTTGTATGATGGTTATTGTGTTCTTCATGTCCCTTTGATGAAATTCTCCTTTTGCTTTCTTTTTCAGTTGTGCTTTGCCCATTTCTTTCTCTCTCTTTCCTTTTTGTTGTTGGTTTGTCCAGATGTTGCAAGTGAGTTGACTTGAGAAATCATTGAAGAATTTGCTGAATGATCTTCCTTTTCCAAGGAACTTGAAGAAATGGCTACGGAGCCAGAAAGTATTTGCCCAAAATACGCAGAGTTCATCTTCGTTCTCTGAGAAGAAATTTGTGCGCTGATAGACAGTCCAGATGCCTGGAGTTTGACAAACTTTCTATCCTCAGCATCTGGGGGGCTTTGCTTCTATTTCCGGGGCACGATATTCTCTCTTGGTGGATGATACTTCTATGTCACAACAGTTGGATGTTTGATTGATAAATCCAGATTGTTTGCTCTATCCATGTAATGAACCTATGAGCATGACCCGTGAAAAGAATCAAAAGATGACTTTGGAGAACACTTATTGGATGATAAGATGTCCTCCCTGGGAAACTCATCATTCTTTTCTACACCAAGTAGTTTCTGATCAACAAAATCTGTGCACTCTACACATTAGAATCCGTGGTTTTTTTAGGAGGGATAAAATCTTCATCACATTCATCATTTAAAATTAGTACAAATATATCTGTATACTGTTGATAACTATAAGGGAAAAAAAATCTCCTATGGATATTACAATGGTATTAGAGCTAGCTCTCCTGGCCGAGTCCGAGTTAAACCGGCCGAGCCAACCAATGACACCCAAAGACGCCCAACGAAATGTTTTGGAGGGAAAATCGGACCCCAAACATAATTTTAATTTGGTTTTAGGTTTTCTTTAAGGTCATCTACCTCTTCCAAGCCTATAAAAGCTACCCAACTTTCTCACATTTCTGTTGAAGAATCAAGGGCAATTGGTGTTTGTTAGGATTCTTCACTTCTTGATAACAATTTGTGATGCACTTATACAATTATCTTAGCTTGATCTTCTTATTATTATTATAGTGTGTGTTTCATCAAATTGCTATCAAAATAAAAAAGACAATAACACAAATATTGGCTCTCTGCCAGGGCCAAAATCTCTCTCTCTTAGAGAGGAAAACCCTGCGATAAGTTTCTCTTATTGAAGCTTCTTATTGATCAATGCCAAACCCTAGACCCTTGACTAAGATGTCCTTCAAGCACAAGTCAAGTCCTTCCTCTTTTCTGCACTATGTTCCCCTACACATGGACTTCCTCCTTCCGACACTTTTCTCCCCAACACTTCTTTTTCTTCACTGCTTTGTCTAGAGATAGACCTTGGGTATGTTAGTTTCTTGATCAGATATTCTTCTTCCTTTCTTCAAAATGTTCTTCACTTAAGGAGACACCTTTCTCTTGATCCAATGAGATTCTTCTTGAGCTAGGTCTGCAAACTTGATGTGACTGAACAATAGTCCTAGTTTTGCCACGTATGGTAGGAACCTTAGAGAATTATGGTCCTTTTCCTTCGCTAGAGAGATAGTTTTCTTCGCTTGACTTGGGAAGCCTTGTAGGCCTAGTTTTAAGCCTAAACAACACTAGTTCATGGACTGTTTTGTCCCTGCTGTCATACCCGCAGACTTGACCTCCTTTTCTTCACATGTGTGACTATTTCTAGCCCTAGAAATAGTCCTCTCCATTTCGGTTTTCCTCATTCCTTAGCTGCACTAGGAGACCCTCTAGACAAGGTTTTCCCTTCTCTTTTTCGGCTACTTCCTTTCGTTGATTTCAGAGATGTTTTTCGTTGTCTTTTGAGGGAGTGGACATCCCCTATTTATAGAGGATTGTCCCTCCTTTAGGCCGACTTGCTCACTATAAGCTGACATACATTTTCTTCATCAATTGTCATCGTTTAGCCTCTTTTGAAGGACATTGTTGCATGGAGAGGACTTGTACTTGGCTTGGAGGTATTCCTTTGACCTTATACAATATTCTACATAGTGTAACATGCCCTCTAAGGGTCTTACATAAATACATTGAGACTTTGACTTTCTAGAAGAACTTAAACATGTGCTTGACCTACTTCAATGAGCAAGAAACTCATTGACAAATAATATAATTTTTTTTTTCTTTTCTTGAATAAATACAAATGTCAAAATTACATTTATGAAGACCGAACCAAGTTACATTTTCTTCAACAATTTCCTCACAACTATCTCATTGCATTTGTGTGAGAATTTGTGAAGAGTTGTGGAGTTTGTTTTTGGCACAACAGTGAGAAGTCTTGGACAATCATTGGAGCAACAGTGAGGAGCTTCTTGGGCAACCATTGGAGTAGCATTGAGGAGTTGGTTTGTTGGAGCAACATTGAGGAGACGGTTTGTGCCTAGAGGTATTTTTTTTTTTTACTTCTAAAATCTGTTTTTGCTTTTTTTGTGCAAATTTGGAAATTGAAAAGAGTACTTTTTGTAAAAGAAATGAACATTGGAGCATTTTTTTTTTATCAGATTTCTTCTTTTCATTTCCAAGTCCAAATATCAGAAAATAGCTCCTAGAATGAAAGATGCCGTTTGGGCATACGCTAAAATGATTGATAATCAAATGCATTGCAAATTTTATCATAGAAAAATTAAGGGGGGTGGAGGGGGCATTCATAGGCTGGAACAACACTTGGCTAGTGTTAGAGGCCAAATTACTCCATGTGAAGCACCATTAGCACAAATTGGGGAGATTAGGAAGGAGTTGCTAGATAAATTTAAGAAGTTTGAGGAAGAAAAGCTAGGCAAAACGAAATAGAGGCTAAAATTGGGAGGAAGAGGAGTATAAAACAAATGATGGCTGCCAACTTCAATTTTGATTTTGAGAGCTCTTCATCTATCCCTTGCACTGATGCATCCAACCCCTTTCGCTCTGTTCCTCCCTCTTTGGAGACTATTCAAGAAAAGGGTAAGGATAAAATGAAAAAGAAGGGTGATATCAAAAGTTATTTCACACCCTCCTCTCCCTCTGATAGTGCATATGGTCCTCAAGCTAATAGAGGTCAAATGTAGCCCACTTTAGATGACCATTGGAAGAAAGAATTGAGAGAGATTGCCTGTCATTACATAGCTAGATGGTGGTATGATGCTGATATCCCCTTCAATGCTTCTCATTCACCATATTATGGACCTATGTTTGATGCCATATTTGTTGATGGAAAGGGCTTCAAAGGCCTTACTATGCATGAGTTAAGGGGATCTCTTTTGCAAAAAGAAGTTTCCTTCATTGATGAATATCTGAAAGATTTCAAAAGCTCATGGGAAAAAACAGGATGTACCATCATGTCAGATGGATGGACTGATCAAAGAAACCATACCATCATAAACTTTCTTATCTTTTGCCCACAGGGAACCATGTTTCTAAAATCAGTGGATGCATCTAGATGCACACTTGTTGTTTCATCTTTTGGATGAGGTCGTTGAAGAGTTGGGGGTGGCTAATGTTGTTCAAATCATCACAGATAATGCCTCTAACTATGTTCTTGCTGGTAAAATGTTAGAGGAAAAGCACGAAACCATATTTTGGACCCCATGTGCTGCACATTGCATAGACCTCATGTTTGAGGATATTGGCAAAATAGATTGGGTCAAGAACACTGTAGAGCATGCCAAAAGCCCAACAAAATATATCTACAATCACTCATGGATTTTGAGTCTGATGAGGAAACACACAGGGGGCAGGGATATTATTAGGGCTGCCATCACTAGATTTGCAACTTATTTTTTGACATTGCAATCTATGATTTCCCAACATAGAAACTTGCAAAGGGTGTTTTCCAATGATGAATGTCAATGGTCTCGCAAACAGGATGGCCAAGATGTGAGAAGGAAAGTTAATGAAGAAATATTTTGGAAAAAGGCAGCAGAGATTGTGAAGGTTGCTGAGCCACTAGTTAAGGTGTTGTGGTTGGTGGATGGGGAAGATTGGCTATGGGCTTCATTTATGAGGCTATGAATCAAGCAAAGGAGCAAATAAAGGCAATATACAAGGATAGAGTGGCTAAGTATGGACCCATTGGGGAAATCATTGATCAAAGATGGAACAAGCAACTCCATTGCCCTATACATGCACTTGGGTTTTTTCTTAACCCAAGGTATCATTATAAAGCTTTGGAGGTAGAATCTTTGACTGGGGAGGTTAGAGATGGACTGATTGACTGCATTGACCGCATGGTCCCTAAGGAGAGTGATCAGTTGGAGATACACTAGCAGATCACTTGTTTTAGTAGAGCCACAAGTACCTTTGGCAAGAACCTAGCAAGGATTGCAAGGGAAGCAGATGAGCCAGGTAAACAAAAATTTCAATTTTCAAATTCTTATTTTGTTAAATTATTTATAATTTGAAAGTTGGATATAATTTGTTGAGTTAACTCATTACACAACTATGTTTTTTGCATCACAATGGTGGGAGGCTTTTGGTAGCCATTGTCCTCAATTGCAGAAGTTTGCAATCTGTATTTTGAGTCAAACTTGCAGTGCTACTAGGTGTGAGCGCAATTGGTCTGTCTTTGAGAGGATTCACACGAAGAAGATAAGATAAGATAAGATAATTTTATTAATGTCCAACAAATGACCATAGTAGGTCAACGGGGCTGTCGGTTACAATGATTACAACATGCAAGTTGGTGGACCAAACGGTCCCCTTTAACATTTCTTTTAAAAAGCAGGAAATACATCTAAAATGTAAAATGAAGAAGCAAGGAGCTCTCGGCTTCGAAATAGAGTGCTGCGATGAAGCAAAGATGAAAAAGAAGAAGAAGAAGAGGGGGGGGGGGGGGGGGGAAGGATCTTCTGTCTATCCCCTTCTCCTAACATCCGAGGTCGAGAGAAGAAAATTGAGGGAAGCTTGTCAAAGTCTGTTGTCTTGTAGATATACTGGGCTGTCGATGATGTTGCCTGGAAGTTCTAAGGCACCTCCCAGGGGTGGAACTAATCCTGGAGCGCTGGTGTAGTCTGGTGGGTCGGCCCCTTTGGGACCGCACTGATCTGTTTTCAGTGTCAGTGGGATGGTCCATGGTTCTTTTGGTGCCTCGTGCTGAGGGTAACGCCCTAAAGAAGTCCGTGATCTTCTGTGTAGTGTCTGATCTGGTGGGAGGCTGAAGAAAACAACCCCGAAATTTGAAGGCCTCCTGGAGATAAAGTGCTAGGCATCTCGTATCGACATATCTGAGGAAGCTGGACAAGGTCTGAGAGGACCTGAAGAGACAATGGAAACGGCCTCGGATCTCGTAGTACGCAGGGCATCCGAAGATGAAATGTGTCTCCGTTTCTATCTCCTGTAAATGACAGAGCTGGCAGATCCTATCTACCCTATCGATGTGGTGATCTGTTTCCACTCGGAGTCTGTGAGATCCAACTCTGAACTGCCCGAGGGGAATTCTAAGGGCATGCATCCAATGCTGGAAAGTGTATTGAGGTCTGATGATGAGCCCATCCCTGATCTCTAGGGAGTCCTCCGCGTAGAAGGCCATTTTTGGGTGCAACCCATTGGGAGGATTGGTCCATGTAGTCTGAATGTATCGTCTGTAAATATCCTCCTTAATGATTTTATTCAGCTCTTGCTGATTGGGAAGAAGGTGGCCAGGAGCATTCAAAGAGTACTGAAAAGGAGGGAGGCAGTCAATTTGAATTCCTGAAGCCTCCAGAATCTTTGTCACACCGGTGTACCAAATTGGATCGACCTGTCTGCATATGGGTGATGTGCTCCGAGGAGCAATATGCTAAATATGGGTATCTGTCACGACCTAAGATACCGGATTCGCTCTAAAGGGGGCACGAATCCCGAATCCGTCGAATCCGACACGATTCGGTACGGATTCGTGTCCTTTTTTTCTGACACGTCGTGTCCTTTTTCCCCACGTCGTGTCAGATTGTGTCACGAAAAAAACGAATCGCGTCGGGTTTTTTGAAACGAGTCCTGTTTGTGGGCCGAATCGTGTCACGATTTTGTTGACTGTTCGTGGGTTAAAAGGCGGGGGTTTGCGGCGTATTCACAGTTCTGAGTTTATGTGAGCAGTGCTGAGACTCAAGAGCAGAGCTGCGCGCTGAGAGGAGAGCAGATGGTCGTCAGTGCACCATAGCCATCACTACAACAGCTACCAGCCTCGGCCCTCCAGGTAAGTTCCTCCCGCGGGTGTGCGTTTAGTGACGGGTATAAACCTTGAAACCGGTATATGTGCGTTCAGTGACGTGTTAATTCGATACTAATTATTCTAACATGAATGAAATCTAAACAACGAGACCATAGGCTATCGCTATTATTGAAATCCATTGTCATGGTGTCCAGATCAATTACACGGCTTGACGCAATGAGTAGCCGTTCACGATATATGCATTTGGGATAGTTATTGCCAGCAACCAACCCATTATACACAGGACTAAAAGAGAGGCATGGTATAGCACCTGTTTGCCTGTCTTTTGTACTAGTAAGTGTTAAGTACTGCCCAAAACCATGTCCTGGGTGATGTATACCAGGCTCTGAGAGCTTTGTTGTCTCCACAAAATAATCTGCCTCATATTCGACTTATCAATCTGTCATAACAAACCTTATCATCTTTAGGGGTTATGTTCAATTGTTTACTGAGATCTTGCTACAGGACTTTAGCTGATCTGCCTGCTCGAAAATCTGCTACAGGTTTCTTGTGACCATGGTTTAAGAAGAACAATTTTGAGCATGGCAATTACTATAATAACTGTCTCAAAACAATTGCCAAATGAACTTTGTGGTTTCCTTGCACATTTGCAAAAGAAATGAATGTGCCTCTGCTGTCAGACACTATGAGCTTCACATCTATGTCAATTGCATCCTCGAAGTGGTCCCTTGACATCTTTACCTAGTACCACTATAAGCCTGAAGATGGCAGCACCATCTTTCTCTTGAAATAACAACTTCTTCCTCATAGGGGGCTTCTAGCATGCCTTTGAAAATCTTAATCACCTCCTAGGCCACATCACAATGCCATGTCATCATCAAGAGCCTACTTTTCAATAGAGCCATGATGATTATACATCATATTATGAAGACCACGTGGCACCTATTCTAGACATTGAGAAACTTCCATTGAAAACCTAATCAAAGGAAGACAATTATCAAGCTAATTTTGAAGAATTCTAAATATTCTCCTTTATTATGTTTGTAACTTATGGGAAACCAAAGAGTTATAAATTATAGGTTAAGTTTGTTATAATTTATGCATAGTTTTCATCGAATCTTCATGAACACAATTATTTATAGTCCAGCTAAAAACCACAAAGAGATTTCCAAAATGCAGTTCATCAGTATTCATTATTTTTTAACAGTGAACAGTGAACACTATATTTGTTCATAGACCAATGAGGTTCCCACGGAATGAACAATTAAAAATTTAAATCAGATGAACAACCTGGGTACAGGAAGTTTTGAGCAAAATAGGCAATGAAAATGACCCAAATATAAGTCGATAATGAGCAAATCATCTCCCAAGATTCTATCCATGTCTCAAAGTGTCCTCTTGTAGAGTTTGAATTTGCATACACACACTGCACCCAACTGTGATTCCTACAGTTGTGTTGCGTCAGATCAAATTGTTTTCAATGTTCATAATAATCACTTCAGTTTCTTTATTTCCAGCACTATGAGAATAACTGTGATACTGATGTCCTTACTACATTGCTTCTCAAAATCTGACAAGTGAATGTTTCACATAATTCTAAATGTTTATGAAATTGAAGGTATTCTTGAGAGAGGACTCGGTACCCACTACCTAATGATTAAAATTTAAAACCTTACTAACTTGACCCTATGCACAGTTTACAATTTTTTTACAGCAGTTTGTTCATTTTTTAATTTTTTTTGCATTTTTTAATTTTTGACAGCAGTTTGTTCATTTTTTTTTACAGGTTGTCGTTGAGGTAACGCCGTGGTCCGTAACAGTGTTCATGGCTCAATCAAAGGCAGCAGTTAGGGGGCAAAGGAAGGGCAAGAATGTCATGGGTAGAGATGCCCTTCCTCCCCCAATATCATCAGAGTCTGCTGCAAGTAATGTTGAGTGAAGAGGACTTAAAGACAATGATAAATATCCATTATGGAAATATGTCACAAGAGAGGATGGGCCAAACAACAAGGGAA
>APFE030736715.1:25511-35766 GCA_000404065.3 Pinus taeda
TTTAATAAAATAATATATAACGTGTCCTAACGTGTCCTGTTCCGAGGGGTCAGCGTGTCCGAATCCGACACCACGAATCTCGAATCCTACGTGTCCCGAATCCCCGTGTCAGGTGACTTAGGTCACGACCCTTCCTCGCGCCTGCCAGGCCTCGGAGTCTGTGCAGGAGGGACACTAACCTGAAAATTACCTCTAGACGGAAAGGCTGAGCCCCGAACTCAGCTAGAATGATGTGCTAGGGAACTGTCTGCTTGCATCTGATGAAACGACACAAAAGGAGGGTCTGGACTTGCTCTAGTGAAGCCCAATCTGACTCTAGGAGAGAGGGACCCCAAATCTCTGAGCTGTAAAGCATTGTGGGGCGAATCAAGGTGTCCATGATGCTCATTTTGGACGAGATGTCCTGGAAATGGTGCCGGAAACACTGCCTCTCCAGAAGGGCTAAGGAGCCATACCCTTTGTTGATTTGAGGCTGAAGGGCTGGCTGCAGGCTAAAGCGAGGCCCTGAAAACTGAACTCCCAAATATGTATAGGTGCTGACAATATTGACCTCTTCTCCTTTAAATAGGAAGCGGAAATCTGAGGTTTTCTTGACTCCATTGAAGATAATCACTTTGGTTTTACCCAAGTTTACAATTAGATGCCTCTGGTCACAAAAAGCTGCGAGTGCATCTAGCTGTCTCTGGAGGCCTTCTTGGGAGGAAGCAATGAGGGCAATATCGTTTGCAAAGAGGAGGATGGAAATCACGACCTGGTGAAGAAGACATCCATCTGTATCCCAGATATGCTCTCGGAGGAAGGACTCAAGCTCATCGATATATATCCTGAATAAAGTAGGTGAAATGGGGCATCCTTGCTTGACTCCAATGGTGCTTCGGATGAAATCCGACATTCCTCTGACTATGCGGAGACGACCAAAAACGATTAAATGATCTAGTTTATGTCCAATACAACCTCTGACTAAGACACAACCAATTGTTGAACAAAAGACTTGATACAGATCCCATTGTGTTGGAAGAGATTGATCCAACATCAGATTGGGTAGTGGAGAGTCATCCAACAGAGTTTGATCCTGATGAGGATATTGGTCTTGATTTGGATTTATAGATGGAGGCATTAGTTGAATATAATGTTCAGTTGAATGTAGATCCACTTGTACCGGGCCTAGCCCCAATTCCTCCAGCTACAGGCACTTCCTCTATTCAGCCGCGACCGAAGCACATATCTCGTCTATCTCAGTGTGCAGCTACTGCGCCTACTAGTGCTACTGCTTCTACATTTGCAGTTAGAGATGGTGATGAGGAGGAGGAGCCGTCATGGGTTTCCCTGTCTGACTTTGATTAAGAGTCTGAGCTAGATGATGTTGGCTTCTCTAGTAGTAGCCAATAGTACCGGTGACTAGTGATGTTTTATAGTTTACTTTTGTTGTAGAGGCCATTTAGAGCCTCCTTGGTTATGTGTTTTTGTTTTGATCTCTATATCATGTATGTATTGGAAAATGCACTGGGTGCCATTTTGATATAATGGATATATTCATGTGTCTACTTTGATCATATGTTGTCTTCTCTCTATATTCTAATGCTTTGTGTTTGGAAACATGAATGAAAATCTTTAAAATTATGTTTTTTTCATAAAAAATTAAATATTTAATGTATTTTTTACAACAACCAACTCATTGAAATCAAACCGGCTGAGTCGATACCGAGTCGGAGTTGGAGCCAACCCTCGGCCGGTTCTGAATCCGAGTCGGAGTTTTAAAATTAAAACATTGGTACTAATAACACAATATCTGTCACAATCTTTTCCAATGACAATTAAGATGCAACAATGAACATATAAGCAACACCAATAGAATACACTGGTTTATAACTCTCACAGGTTTACTCCCAATGCAGTCATAACATCAGACAATTAGGAGCAATATTATACCAGAGATTGCATTTCATACCATCCACAATTCATGAACATGAAACCAGGTCTCCATACATATAGGATTTAGCCCACAATCCTTCAATTTTAACACTACAATTGAAATACTTACAACTGCTAATTTATTAGCTATTCTACTAACCTACTAATCTGTTCTGACCTTATAATCAGCTTCAGAAATCAGTCAACTAACTGCTTCCTAACTGTGACTTGTCACTGGCTGTTTGTTGCCACAGACTTGACCTGTTTTCCAGATCAGATTCTTAATCCACAAGTCTTCTTAAAAGATATGAGCCACTCCTCTAGCTGCTTGTATACAGTCCTCTACTGCTTTGCGGTGCTTACTGTCTAGGTTGCCACAGAAAGATTGCTGCCTTAGTTTGTTGCTTGAGAGAATCACAATGAGTTTGGAGGAGATTGCTGCCTTAGTTTGTTGCTTGAGAGAATCACAATGAGTTTGGAGGAGATAGACAGTCTCATGAGATTGACTCACAGCTCGAAAGGGGCCTCAAGAACTGATCCATTGTTTCAGCTTTCCTAAGATAGACCGCTGCCCTAAAGAGCTTCAGTAGCCTTTTGTATTGCTTGACAACCACACCAAAACCTCATGCAATTACAGATAAACCCTAGAGAGGTTCCTCGCTGATCTAGATTTGCCCTAGATTAGGTGTTGGTGCCACATAATAGGATATTTGGTTAGTGGATGAGGATCCCACTACCCTGAAGTGATCTTAGCTCATCTCCTGAAGGTTCTGCTGCTGAGATTATTCCCATGAATAATTGTTGTCGCAGATAACCCCTTCATAGTTGGCCGCATATCTAAATCAGAGTTTTGGTCTGCTTTTGGGGAGGGATAGTCCTCACTCCTCCTGTGATGGACTCCACACTACAACACAGTTGCAAGCAATCCCAGATTTCCCTATCTGAGCCACAGAAGAGTCCCTTTCCAAAACCCTTAGTTTGCCACAGACAAAAAATATGCCTCAGACAACCTACTTAAGTCAATTAATCCACATAACTTTCTTGCTTTCCACAATCAGATGAGAGACGTCTCAAGGTATTATGCTGCAATAGATAAGCTACCGAATTTTCCTTTGCCAAAACCCAGATAAAGAGAATGCCTCAGAGAATTATGCCAAACAGTTTTAGAGAAATAGATAAGATTAGCTAAGGTGGGATCATTGTTGAGAAATCACTAGGGCAACAGTTAGGGTTGATTTCTGTTTACTTTGATAATTTCTTGTGATTATATGTTGGCTTCTTACTTAGTTATGTTCTTTTCATCAAACAATTACCAGAACCATAAACCATGAAGATCACAAAAAAACAATGAATACAAGATATAGGCTCCAAGCCAGGGAAAAAACCCCACAGGAGGGAAAACGCAGTCAATTCTTCTCTTCTTATAGAATCAGATCAAATTGAGAAATCCAAGACCCAAACTCCAATATCAAGACCTCCTACAAGACCTAAGTCAACCCTCCTTTCAAGCTCTTCCAACAAGTCAAAGTCAACTCAAGTCAAAGCCTTCCAAATCTGGTCAAATCTGAAATTTTTGGCCCCTGCAACAAAAGTTTGGAGCTACAGTAGGTCTGCAATTTCAGTCCCTGTATATTACCTTGCAACTTCATATGTGTGAGAGATTTAGGGTAGAATGTTTGATTCTTCTTCCTTCTTGATCTTTGCTCTCTCTCCTTTGACTTCTTGCTCTTCTTCACTTGTATTTCACTCTTCTTGGCACAAAAATCGAAACTTTCTTGTGATGCTCCAAATGAGGATGAGTTGCATTGTATTTATACATATGCAAGAGGTCGAATGGGTCCCTTCCAGGGCCGACCTGTCCTGGCATGGTAGACATGGTCTTGTGGGAACAAAATTGACATTTTTGACTCAAATAAAATTCTCTTTCTTGTTTCTTTCAAAAGTCCAAATGGGACTTGACTCCAATACAATAATTTGACTCATGACAAATATTCTTATTGACTCAATAAACCCTAGAAGCATGAAGAACATGCTTGACCTAGGAAACAATTTGACTTGAGCATGAAACCCATGCCTATAAAATAAAATTTCTTTTTCTTCTTATGCTTTTACAACAAATATATAATGACATTAGTACAATGATAGTTATGAAGACCGAACCTAGTTACATTTTCCAACAATCTTCACCACTGAAACTAATCAAGAGAAAGGGGTCTTTGTTGAGATTTGTAGCTTGGGAGGTACTCCAAACCCTAGGCTATAGGGTTTTGGAGGAATTGGCATCACAAGGTGTTAATTTTAGGTATGTTCTATGCTAGAGCAATTTATTTTAATTTTCACAGTTAGCTTAATATCTTCTTCAGATTAGCAATCACATTAGCATTAAAATAAACTGCAGATAAAACATAAACATAAATCGCAGAAGACATGCCAAGACAAGAGGACACAAGATGTGGCGCTAGCCAGGGACAAACCCTAATGTGGGGAAACCCTTGATCAATTCTTCTTATATGTTCCTCAATAGTTCAACAGAGAGAGAGAGAGAGAGAGAGAGATAGTACATTTACAACAGAAGTCAACATTTTGACTTAGAGCATAGATCTTCTGTAAGAAGATGATACATGAGATCAGTTGAAGGCATGCTGCTTCAACTGATTCTCCAAGGTGATTCCTTCACCTATCATCATGCTACATCTTGTCATCATGTTGTACCTCATCGTGTTGCACCATGCTGCACCCATCATCACAATACTAGACCTCATGACCATGTTGTACACATCATACCTATGCTGCATCTCATCATGTTTCACTAACCATGACTGTACCCATCACTGTACTGTTGAGCTCTTCATTGCGCTATGCTGCACTATACTTGCAGCTCCCATTGTTGTACCAATGTTGCACCATGTACCATTGACCACCGTGCTACTCCATAACTTCTGTCATGCTGCCATATTGCCTTAGTCATGCTGCCACACAGCCTTAGCAGCTGCCACACAACCTTAGTAGCTAGATAGACTATGATCCCACAGTCCTAGGAAACACACAATGTCTTTTTCTTATAGCAGGCAGGAGGTGTAGAAGACTGCGTTTGTTGCTGTTCCTTACTGTGACTGGTTAGGGCACCCATGTGCTTCAACAACCCTCAAACAGTCACCTAAAACATCCCTTAAAAACTGCGACCTTGTCAAGGGAGGGTCTCCTCCATTTGTGTCACTGTTCTGGGTACTTTCCAGCCCAAGAAGCCTCCACGCTATCCCTATTTTAGTTAAGCAAGGCTTGCGGCCTACCACAGGGATTGCTGTCACCTATTAGCCAACCAAACAGTGTCACCCTTACCTTGAAGCTGCCCACAAACAGTCTGCAATTCTCCTTACCTAACTTGGCCTCTTTGTAGCATGGAACAACCCTTCACACAGTCACGAGGAGGTTCTAACAACCCTAAAACACCCACGTTGTCCCTACCTTCTTCGTTGGTTAGGGCAGCAAGTTAGAGAGCCTCTTTACTGCCTCTTTTCCAGCATCTAAGGGCTGTCTCAAAACAACATATAGATTAGGGCATCTAGGGTTACGGGTATGATAAGAATGCGTTTAGGGTCAACTATTATGCCTCCTTCACCGTGCTAGATCTCCCTTTGAACTGCGGCCAAACCCTCACAAGACCTGCGGGTAGGGCATCCTTCTTTTATAGCGAATAAGGTCTCCTTCTAGACCTGCGTTTAGGGCTTCCTCCTCTTAGACTTCTCTTCCACTAAAACCCAAAACAAGTGGAGAGAAATCAAGAGTGAAGTGTGTGTGCAAATGACAATCAAGTCACCTCTTTTTATACTAAAACGTTGAGCACATGTGGGGTTTATTTGGTTGCTAGCTGACCTTGATGAATTGTCTTATAACTCAAATAAATTCATAACTCCATGAATACTTATCGGAATCGGATGATCTTTAGATCAATCCTACACCTGTCGATGAGAGGGATCCAAGAAAAATATCAGCTGCCATAAATAAGATGGCCCACATGGAGTTTGGTCCTAGTTGCCAATTTTAACACAAGGTCACTTGTGGGCTAAGAACCCAAGTGTGTGGGCTTTGCTCCCAAGCTTGTGGGTGTGAAACCATTCATGGATTTGGGCACCTGGCACTTGGAGATTGTAGGGCATCCTTAAAGGAGCAAGGAACTGCTTGTAGCACCAAGAGATGCCTTGTAGAAATGGAGATATTAATTTTTGAATGATTATTTGGGTGAAGTTGTCTAGAAGTTCAGGTGGGCCTTAGGATAAGTGACCCCTCCTGAAAGGCTAGAAGTCACCCTAAGGAAGAGTATAATTATATAAGCGAGGAGAGACCTCTAAAGGAAATCCAAACAACAAGCATCAAGGGCATATTTACCTCTGAGTCAACCAAGATCCCAGGAGACTTGCGAAGGGAAGAGAAGGGTTTGGTTTTGAGGATATTTCTCTTGTGATTGTAGGTTGAAGGTTAGAGGAATAGCCAGTGAACGAGGGAGCCGAGTAACAAGAGTTCTTTGCCTAGTTTGAAGGGTATTCTCCTCAAGAACTCAGGTCTGAACCTCTATTCATGCCCTAGTTGCAGCAACACACCTCTAGGTGATGTTTGGAGGGATTGAAAGCCTAATCAGGAGGGCTATAAGTGGTGTAATGGACAACGAGTAGGGAGGATTTGTTTAGGAAGAGAAGCCGTACCCCTGGAAGCTTAGACGACGAAATTTTAGAGGCTGTAATAGTGTTTACAGTCAGCCCTAATTAGAGGGCCGAGATTGTAGAGGAAGGTACAAAATTCAAGAATAAGGAGGACAACAGATTGTTGGTAAACAAGGTATGCCTGTTTTATTGTTTTGATGCTTTTGCTAGTGGATAGATAGTCCTAGTTTTAGGACAAATTTGAAGGACATCTTGAAGGTCTATTGGAGGGCAACAGTAAGGTGTCTTTGTAGCCCTATATCAACGTGCTAAGAAGGACGTTGATAGCTGTAAGAAGGGTGGAGTTGAAGGAGCCTAAGGGTTTGTCTGAAGCAGAACTTCTGGATAATAGATTTATTTATATAAATATTTTATTAAAATATGAATTACAGATGATGAGTGTTTACAAATGGGGTTCCTGGCTTATATACCGCCATGGACACCCTTGGGGAAAGGGCATGATCTTATGATCGCGCCCTTTCATCTAATTTAACTGAAAATTAAATAATAAACCTAAACTAACTAATCTTTACATAGCATTGCCTTCCTCTCGAAAGAATGCTTTGTCCTCAAAGCATACGTAATGACGGATGTTGTTGACAAAATGGTTCGTTCTCCCAAGAAGCTTCTTCTTCAGGTAAGTCCTTCCACTTGATCAGATATTCCTTGATAGTACGATATCGAAGCTTTCTTTCTCTAGTAGACAAAATACCTTCTGGTTCTAAAATGACTCTTCCCTCATCATCTAAGGATGGAAGCGTTGTTTGCGCTGTTTGATTGTTACCTAGTGCCCTTTTAAGGCAAGATACGTGGAAGACATTGTGAACACGACTTGTCTCTGGAATGCTTAAACCATATGCGACTTGGCTAATCTTTTTGTTGATTTGATAAGGTCCATAAAATTTTGGTGCCAATTTGTTTTTTCCTTTCTGTCTTAAGGATAATTGTTTGTATGATTGGAGCTTAACAAATACCCATTATCCGACTTCAAACTCTCTTTCGGTTCTGTTACGGTCTGCTTGTTGCTTCATACGATTCCTTGCATTATTCAATTTTCTTTTAATATATGGACAATTTTTTGGGTTTCTTCTAGCTGGTCTTTAACAACAGGTAGATTTGTCTGGACAATAGCTAGATCCTTCCATTTCGGGGGTTCATACCCATATAGAGCTTGAAATGGCGTCATTTTTGCTGATGTATGATAAGTAGAATTATACCACCACTTAGCAAGATGTAACCATTGAGCCCACTTATTTTGTTTTTCTGTAGCGTAGCAACGTAGGTAGGCCTCCAAACATTTATTGACAACCTCTGTTTGGCCATCTGTTTGAGGGTGATAAGCAGAACTCATATTTAGGTAGGTTCCTATATGGCTGAACAATTCCTTCCAGAAATTACCTTTGAACTTGGCATCTCTAGCACTCACAATGACTTTCGGAAAACCGTGTAACTTATATATATTTTTGCAAAATATTTCAGCGATTTCTTTTGCTGAGTATGACTTCTTTATTGCCATAAAGTGAGCATATTTGGTGAGTCTGTCGACTACTACGAAAATCTTGTCCTTGCCTTCAGATACTGGTAATCCTTCGATAAAGTCCATCAAGATTTCTTCCCATTTCTGATTTGTAATGTTTAAAGGGTGAAGTAATCCTGGTGTCGTAATATTTTCACTTTTATTCCTTTGACATGTGTCACATTCTGCTACATACTTCTGAATATCACGATTCATTCCCTTCCAAAAGAAGGATTGACGTGCATTGTAGTAAGTCTTAAGAATCCTACATGTCCAGCTGACGGTGAGTCATGTAATTCCTTGAGTATCTTAAACTTAAGCTTGGAATTTGTATTTAGATAGATTCTTCCCTTATACCATAGGATATCATTCTTCCACTCAAATTTTGAGTTGTTGGGAAGGTTATTGTTTATTGCCGTTATTTTTGGATCCTTGGCACACTCACTTCGAATTTCGTTAAGCCACTCAGGGACAATAACCGAAATTGCATGTAGTGTTGGTTCTTCATCTTTCCTGGATAAGGCATCTGCTACTACATTGTCTTTACATCTTTTATGTAGTATTTCGAAGTCAAAAGCGACAATTTTTTCAATCCATTTTTGTTGTTCTTCGGAAAGTGTTTTTTGTTGAAGGAGATGCTGGAGATTGTTATGGTCTGTTCCAGTGATGCGGGGGAGCGGCCCCCCCCCCCTTTCGAACCCGCTCCCGGAGCGCGCTCCTGTAAAAAAATTTGCGCTCCCTGGTCTGTGAGGGAGCGTTTAAGGGAGCGATCGCTCCCGCGCTCCCGGAGCGCTTTTTAATGCCCGGGAGCGATCGGGGATCGATCACTCCCTGATCGCTCCCGGGCATTAAAAAACGCTCCGGGAGCGAATTTTAAAATTTCGGGAGCGGTTTGGCGGAAAAAAATTCCGCGGACCTGAAAATAACAAAAAATTTAACTTATTTTTTTTGGTTTTATAAGCCCAATGGGCCAAAACAAAATCATTTGAATGAGATTGAAGTTGAGTTTGAGAGCAAAGGAGCAAGGAGCAAGAGCTGAGGAGCAAGGAGCCAGAGCTGAGGAGCGAGGAGCAAGTGCCAAGGAGCGAGGAGCAAGCTTGCAGAGCGTAAGTAACTTAATCATTTTAGTTAGTTTAGCTGGTTTAGGTGGTTAGTTTGGTTAGTTTAATTACCTGTTTTGAGTTTAAAGATCATTAATTTTAAATTATTTAAATTATAAATTAAATGAATTAATCCCAATAAACTAAATTAATTTGCAGATTCAAGACTCAAACCCTACAAACATCAAACACGATGGACCTGGGGATTTTTATTGGCATTTTCTTCTTCCTGGTCCCTTTTCTGGTTATTATGACGGTGGAGGGTAGGAAACCGAGGGTGCCTGAAACTGAAGAGGTGGATGAAGAAGCCGGAGGAAGTCAAATAGGTGAAAAACCCAGTGAGGAGGATGTGGAGGAGGGTGAACATGAGGGTCAAAAAACTAAACAAGACCAAACTCCATTGTGGAAATATGTTCAGAGGCCTGAAGCAGGGAGAGGGGGTGGAACCACTAAATTTCATTGCCCCCCATTGCAATTCTGATTTCACAGGCTCATACACCCGTTTGAGAAGACACCTTTGCGGGAAAAGGGCATGGGATGGAGAGAAACAAATAGGAATCAGAACTTGCGACAAGGTGTCAACAACAGATAGAGCCAAATACATAAAGGAAGAGGAGGACGCCCAATACAAAGCAAAAAGATCAAGGGGTTTCATTGAAAGCTCACAAAGAACTCCTTCAGCATCCTCCCAAGGCAGTGGATATGGACATGGAGGCTCAGGGTCATCATCTTTACGCCGTAGAACCATATCAGATTTCCTTGATGAGGGGTGTAGGAATGATGTGGATTCAAAAATTTACAGGGTCCTCTATGCAAATGGGCCATTCAATGTTCTACGCTCACCTTATTGGCACGAAATGGTTTCTGCCATAAATGATGCCCCTAAAGGATACAAGAGCCCTGGGTATGACAAGGCAAGAACAGTTGGCCTTGATTCCGAAAAAGCAAAATATCACATTCTTTGAATAAAATGACAAGTTCTTGGACTGACAATGGGGTGTCCATTGTATCTGATGGATGGACAAATGTAA